>CAUYMX010015608.1:0-54834 GCA_963573855.1 Lepilemur septentrionalis
ACAGAGCAAGACTCTGTCTCAAAAGAGAAAGAAAGAAGAGAAAGAAAGAAAGAAAGAAAAAGAAAGAAAGAAAGAAAAAGAAAGAAAGAAAGAAAGAAAAAGAAAGAAAGAAAGAAAGAAAAAGAAAGGAAAGAAAAAGAAAGAAAGAAAGAAAGAATTATTATTTTTCTAATTAAACATATATAAAAGATAATCAACCACTTAAAGCATAATGAATAACAATGTATTTGGAATTTATAATCTAGGCATAAGTAAAATGTATGAAAGCAATAGCCTAAAATTCAGGAGGTGAGAAATGGAAGTATACCATCATAAGTTTCTTGTACTATAAGATAAATGGTATTAATATAATAACTGAAGGCAGCTATATGTTAAAGATGTGCCTTAGTCTATTTGGGCTACTATAACAAAAATGCCATAGACTGGGTGGCTCATAAACAAACAGTAGAAATTTATTTCTCAGATTTTGGAGTCTGGGAGGTCCTAGATCAAAGAATCAGCAGATTCAGTGTCTAATGAGGGCCACTTCTTGGGTCATAACTGGCCATCTTTTCACTGTACCCTTGAATGGTAGAAGGAGACTGGGAGCTCTTCCAGTCTCTTTTATAACATAGGCTACGAATTCCATGCATGAGGGCTCCACCTTCATGCTTTAACCACCCCATCCCCAAGGCCACAACTCCAAATACCATCACACTGAGGGTTGGGATTTCAACATATAAATTTGGGGGATGGGCACAAACATTCAGTTCATAGCACACATCCAAAAGATCTGCTCATGAATGCTGCCCACGTCCTCCTCCTGGTCTGGCCTTTAGTTTGGGAGCATGAATTATCGACTATCTCCAGAACCACGGACGGGAGAGCAGCAATTCATCTGGCCCTGCTGGCAGCTCTCACCAGAGGCAATGGCGGCCTCCACTCTCTGGGTGACAGACTATCGAGTGGCTTTTCATCTGATCCTTCTGACAAAAGCAGAAAATGGGCTGTGAAGAAATAGAATTTTCACCCAGATTTTTTAGTGCATAGCACTGTGTGTTATGAGATGCTTTATCCAGAGCTTGCAGCCAAATCAGGCCCCGATATCAGCTACACCTATATTCTCAGCCTCCCCACATTCACCTCACTGAGGTCTGATCCTCCTATGACCACAGAGGGACTTCTTTCCTTTTGATCATCCCTTGTAGGTACTTTGAAATCCAAGTCCCACCCGGCTGAGACTTTAGAGATCTAGTATAACACCTCTTTGTTTTTTATTGATACAAATAATATTTGTACATATTAATGAAGTACATGTAATGTTTCGTTATGTGCATGAAACGTGTAATGATCAAGTAAGGGTATTTAGGATATCCATCACCTCTTGTATTTATCATTTCTACATGTTGGGAACATTTTAAAGTCCTCTCTTCTGGCTATTTTAAAGTATAAAACACATTATTGTTAACTATACTCACCCTACTCTGCTATTGAACATTAGATCTTATTCCTTCTACCTAGCTGTATGTTTGTACCACACCTCTCTCCTGCCTCCCCCAACACACATACCCCTTCTCTGCCTCATTTTTATAAACAGAATTGGAGGCACATAGGAATTAGGACCTTGCTGAATGTACCTAAAGGTGAATGTCAGAGTAGAACCACTAATCCCCGATTTCTCGGCTGATGCTATGTGTACTCTCCCTGACATTTAAAAGACCACATGACCATGAACCAAGGACCATGAAACTCATCTAAGGAACCTTTCAAGAGGCCCTACCCCATATAAACAACCCCCTTTCATTCAGTTTCTTCCAGCATGAAGTGCTTCTTGAGATTTCTTAAGATCTCTGTGGCTGGGTTATGGCATGTCTTCAAACTGAAACTGCACCAGACACAGTTCTCACTGCGGTTGAAACAAACAGACATTTCCTATTACTGCTCTCCGTAACCTTTCAGGATTCCAGGATGATAAATGTCCCCGGCTGTGGGAGGTGACTGACAGGCGGGAGACTGGCAGAACGTTGTCACAGGGTGAATGACAGCTGAGGGCCTGTAACCTTTTCCCATCATAATAGGGAGACAGAAATAAAAAAAGTTGTGTGGAGCATATCAGATTGTCTGCAATTCAGAGCCAGGAGGTCGGGCCTGGGAGTCTATGGACCTGAAGAGGGAGATGAATTAAGTCAGAAGGATTCATGAGGCACCAATTTTAGGCCCACCCCACACAAGGCATCACAGGAGGAGTGGGATGGGCAGACACACACATTTCTGTGAAGAGCCCACTGTCCCAGCAAAGTGGCACTGGCATCACTATGGACCCCAGCCATGGCGCCTATTGTCCATGTGTTTGTCATGTGATTTTCTTTAGCATAGGGATAATACTTCATGAAAAATTGACCTGCAAAGAATATGGATGATATAACCTGTCATATCATGATTCATTTCAAAATATTAGTTCTAGGCTTTGTGCTAAGTGTTAGGGAACAACAGTGAAGGAAATAGAGTCAAATATGGTCTTTGCCCCCCATAGTTTACTTGGGTAAGTAAGTCTGTGCATATGTGTGTGCATGCATGTGTACAGGTACATACATATCTTTACACACGTAAATGTGAGCTCAGTAAGTGCAAAGCTTTCATCCAACTGATATATTAGAAGACTAGTCTAAAGACTTCAGCCAAGTAACATAATATAGAATGATGGAATGAACAAAGGCTTTGACATTTGAACACTAGCCCTGCCACTAACTGTTCACGTCACTCGTGAAATTATTTAACTTTTCAGATTTCCCCGGCCCCATCCAATTTCCACATGGATCTGTCCTGCTGCAGGGACCATACTGTGAAGGCGCTGGGCAGGGTGTACATTGCACAGGGACATTTCAGGCATTAGTCATGGAACAAGGATGATCCTGTGGCTCCTCAAGCTATCCATGAAACCAAGGCAATGCAGAGAGTACGTGCAGGAGACATCTGCAGGTGGCGCATCCCAGTAGCTTGGAAATGAGGAAAATATGATTACCTCTGGGACCTACACTGCGAAACCATTACAAAATGGGTCACAGCAGAGTCAGGCAGAGACACTGTAAGAAATCAGAATGCCTCCCAGGTATAAACACATTAGCAAAGCGAAGGTACAAACAGTTTTATCAGAAGGGGCTGGTAAACCCCCAAAGCATAACAAAAGTAAAGTCACCCAGGCACTGCCCTTGGGAGAGTGTGGGCATCTCCACTCTGCCGGGAGACAAACCCGCAAAACAGAGGTGGACACTTCACATCTTGATGCTATATTGCATTTCCTGATAATTTGCCCATGTTTCTATGTTTTGAGTTCACTTATCTGATCTTCTATGGATTCTGCCTCCTAAATTACTCCGACTGTGTCCACTTCCCCCATCCCTTTGCTACCACTGTAATCCAAGTCCCCGGGATTTCCCACTGCTGTAGCTTCCTCGCTTCTGTCCCTGTTTCCAGGCCCACCACGCCGGAACCTCCCTTCCAATCGTTCTAGGCATTACAGCCAAAGAGATCTTTCTAAATCATGAATTTCATGTTAATTTCCTGCTAAATCCTTTCCGTGTTTCCTATTGTGTTCAATATAAAATCCAGATACCGTAACATGGCCCAAAAAGCTTCGTAAGCGAGCTCCTGCCAGGCTCTGCAGCGTCTTTTCAAACCAGCTTTCTCCCCCGGAGATGATCCCGTGCCGTAGGGCACAGAGGCCTGCCTTCCTCTGCGGTGGCTCTGCCACCTCCCTTCCCTGGCCACACTCACATGTTCCACACTCACCTCCACAGCCTCTCTGGCTCCCCTGTAAAATGGAGAAAACAAAAACAGATAAGAGCTTCACTTTCTAAACAACTCATTAGCTGACCTGGGTTGGAAGACGTGAGCGTGCAGCATTTGGGTAGCGGGAGTGCAGGTCTGGTGGTGGGCTGGAGGGAGACTGGCCCTGTGGCACCAGCACGGCCGTGGCCAGCGTGGCTCTTAGACCAACTGGCTGTGGTACTAGACGGTGATAACAGCCAACCTCATGACCATTTTTCATCATCTCATGATGTGTTAAGAACACAAAGCGGGTGGGTACTGTTATTGAACATAAGGCGTAACTGAGGCATCAGGAACTTAATCACTATTCCAGAAACCAAACAGCCCGTAAGAAGCAGAGCTGGGATTCACACCCAGGTGGTTTGACTTCAGGGCTTGCACTCTTTACTCACGGTCTCTCGGATTTCCTCTCTCAAAAATGGGCCCATTACCCTCCCAGAGTACTGTGATCATCACAGAAAATGAATACAGCAGGTGCATAATACATGGTGGTGACATATGCCAGCCAGCTCTGGGATCTCCAAGAGTTTCTTTACTTCTGTGAGCTTCAGGTTTCCCATGTACAAAGTGAAAAGGATAGGGGAGTCAACTCAGAATTCTAAGGTTACAGCCTACATCTGTCCAAGAGCAGTATGTTTCCCCTTACTCAAGTGTGAGTCTAGTGCCTTTGGCCTCTGCGGCATTTAAACCTGCAAAGGCCAAACCTCCCCCATGGCCATCTGTGTCTCCATTACAGCTTGTCAGCTGAAACAGAGACACTGCATGCTCATCATAGTAACTGTCCCTCTACTTGCCAAGCTGCCTTTTAAAGTATGAAGCACTCAGAGTACTGAAAGGGAATTAAACAAGCATATCAAGATAGAGAAATGGACAGCAGTCCCATCCATATATTGATTAGTGATCCTTATTATAAATTTGAAATTAGACAACCCTCTGGAGGGGCAAGAGAACTCACCTCTGAAATATCTTCTGGAAAATCTGTCTAATTAAGGAACCCTAATGACAAGCTAGACCACATAGCTTTCAACTGGCCCTGACTCACTCTGGGGACTTCAAAAGTGTCCTAACTTCACTAGATACAAACAGCATGCAAGTTCTTATATAAATTTTGCTGTAGACAGTTTTGAATCTAAGAAAATAAACATCCCTGGGTTGACCCTGCCTTAGAAACAAGAGGAAGGTGGAGGTCGGGGCAAGATGCCATCCTTCTGATGTGTTTGCGCCTCTGCCCATTCACCTACCCAGCCGGGACTGCTCTTGAATGGTTCAAACCCTCTTCCCACAGCAACGACAGCTGTACCTAGTAGAGGGGAATATTCTCATTTTCTAATCATGCATCCTTTTCCAGAAGAGATGGGGTCCCTGTAATTTTTGTGAGACTTTTATAATTTTCTTATGCTTCAGAGTTAAGGATTGTGACTTTTCAGCAATAGAATTTAATGATTTGGGGAATAAGTGTTGCAGTTACTGGCAAATAATATAAGCCCTTTTTGCCTTATTGCTGGATAATAAAGTTTTCCCCAATGTAAGTATTTTCTTCCTTGGATACTTTGGATACTTGGAATAAAACTCAAAAAACAGAGCCCAGATTTTTTAGCAGTAATTCCTTAGGATTGCACAAAACTTTGCCATATCTTTTTCCTCACTAAAACTATTCTCAATACAGGTTGTGTCAGATGAATGCAGCACACACGGATCTTAAAGTAATGAAGATAATTAACATTGATTGCATATCTACCATGTGTTGGTGTGTAAAGGAAAACTCATTTAATCTTTATATTAATCTGATGGAAGTGGGAGGGGAAAAACTGCTACCTTCTTTTTGTAGATGGAAAAACTGAGGCTTAGAGAAGATAAATGACTCACCCAAGGTCACAAAGTACATCAGGGCAAATTCAGGCTTGGAACCCAGGTCTATCTGTCACCTGGAAAGACCCTGCCCTCGTTCTTACACTGGTAAGATGGTTATTTCACTGTTGAGTCACCAAACATGGTCAAGTCTACCGTGGGGGGCAGGAGGGATAGAGAGATACCCACTCTAAGGCCTGTGGAAATCTATGAAATCATTCCTCAGTGGAAAAAAAGGCTTGGGTATGATGGTTGAGGAAATCAAGGTGGAAGGACCATCAGGAGCATACAGAAAGGGCGGCTGCAGGTTACATAATTATAAATAAATATGGACAAATCCCTAAAGAATTTGACAACTGTGATCCTAGGGGAAGCCTGGTGAATGAGGTCAGATTCCTACAGTAGTTTTTTTGTTTGTTTATTTGTTTTTAATGAGGGAAAACCAGCTTTGTTTCCCTTTTCCACATATTTCCCTGAATACCTTCAATTTAGCTTGGTTTAGTGGTCCCTGGGGGGAAAGCACTAGGAAGGGTTCTGGGAGGACAAGAAAAGCTGGAACCAGGTGAATTTTGTCTGATCTGATGAGTCCCAGGATTCCATTAGTTTCTAAACTTGCTAAATCGACAAGGAAGAGACTTACCCTCTCCACAGAAACAAATAATTTATAACATCTATTTTACTATCTGGAAGGCTGCATATAACTTTACATAATGGCTCATGCTGTCTTTATAGATTTTTTTTTCCCTAGGGAACATTTTAATCTAACCAGAGTAAATAATATCAATCACGTTGCTCATAATCATTATATGAGCTATGCGGGTCTTTGATTGATTTCTAAACATCATTTTCTATGCTGGTGGCAGCGTAGAGGAATAGAAATAACACTGGCCTAAAAGAAGAAGTTTGGATTCTCAGTCTGATTTCTTCAATGACAGGTTCCCTGTCCTCCCAGACTCGCCATTCACTACGACACCTTGGCGTCATCGCCGTGCATCGCTCTTCTCCCTGAGAAGGCAGAACAGCGGCACGGACTGAAGCGTGGGCTCTGGGGCAACTGTCGGGGTTAGAAGTCTCCTTCCACTACTTTCTGGCTGTGTGGCCTTGGGCGCATTAGGGGACCTCTCCTTGCCTCTGTTCCCTAAATCTGTAAAATGATAATCATAATTAAACATACCTCCCTGCTTTGTTGTAAGGATTGAATGAGAGAATTCACATAAGAAGCACTTTGATGAGTACCTGCATCGTGGGAGTGCTCAAAAAACGTTAGCATTTTATTATCTCCTCATTTCCATTCCAAAATGCTCTTCATGCACACTTAGCAAACTTCTACAAATCCTTTAAGTTTCAGTTAAAATGTCCTTTCCTCTAAAACACCTTCCACAACCATCCTCTGCCTCTACCTCAACAGAACTGATGCTTTCCTTTCTCTGATCCCTTTGATGGTACTTTATTTATCCACTCAGACAAAAAATACTAGCAGAGCAGACCACGTGCCAGGCACTGCTGCCACAGAGCTATCAACGAGGAGGCCACAGTCTCCAAGAAGCTCACGGTCCAGGAAGATACAAGTGCTGTAACAGGGTAGCACAGCAGCACAAAGGAGGTTTCTTGCTCAGAAATCAGTTATTTCTTAAACTGCATGAAGTCCAGGAACAGCCCCTGAGACCACATTAGCTATGTCTAATGTTTCTTCTCCTTTTTCCTCCATTCTGTTTCCTTTCACAACTTTTCATTTTACCTTCTAGTCTTCCCTCCTTTCTTCTCTTACCTTTCTTTATTGTCTCCTGATTTTGGGGGGAGGGGTATTTTTTCCTCCTCTTCTCCTTCTCTCTCTCCTTTTCCCTCTTTTGATATGGGCTATGTGTGGGAGTAGAAGAACACTCAGGGAAGACTTCCTAAAGTAGATGGTTATCCCCAAGCTGAGTCTTTAAGATAGTGTAAGATTTAGACAGTGGGTTGATGATTTGGTGGGATACAGCTTGATTAGGAGGCACAATTATAAGGAATGGACAGATAAGGTACCTGTGAGTTGCAGAAATCTGATTGTAATGGAAGTGAGAGAGACACCAAGCAAATGTTTGGGAGCAGAAAATTTCAGGCTGAAGAGACAGCGAGTGTGAAGAATCTGGGGTAGGAGCACATGGGGGCCCCTGAGGATCAGCAGGGACCCAGCATGCAACGTAGAGGGGCGCAGGAGGCAGTGATGAGACAGATGCCAGGTCATGAAGGCCTTATGGACCAGGGGCTGGGGTTTATTTTCTCAAGGTGATGGAAAGCCATTGAAACCGAAAGAAAAAAGTCATATGATTTTGATATATGTCAATGGATTACTTTGCCTGCTACATGGAAAATAGACCATAGCACAGCAGAATGGAAAGAGGGAGCCCACCCAGGAGATTATTGTAGTAGTGAAGTGAGAAACTATGGTGAATTGGACTAGAGTCATGTGTGGAAACACTGAGAAGTAATGTGATTCCAGACCTATGTTGAAGGCAGAACTGACAGAATTGGCTAATAGCTTTTATGTGTAGGGGGAAAGAGAGAAAGCGGAATCAAGGATGATTCTGGGGTTGAGCCTGAGAGACTAGATAAAAATGCTGTGTCGAAGCAGGGTTGGGGGAGCTTAGTTTTGGACTTAATAAGTAAGGGACAATGTTGAGTAGGCAGACGGGCATGTGGGTTGGGGCTCAGTAGAAGTTGGGAATGCAGATGCAAATTTGGGCATCATCGGAATATTGAGCTCTGGAACTTGATGTGAGCACAGACAAAAGGGAGGAGTCCTAAAGACTGAATCCTGGACTGTTCTGCAGTTCCAGGTTGGAAAAAGAAATAAAATCTATCAAAAGTGACCAAGAAGTAGTAGCCAGTAGCAAAAGGAGGACATGGAGGAGAAGACTTTTCAGAAGATGGTAGGTTTGGAAAATGTTAGTGTGAAATCAGCCTTTCCCCCACCTCTCATCAATCACGTAACACCAGCAAGGAGAATAAAAGAACACCATAAACCACATATTCAATGGAACTAGCAGATAGCTATAACCACAAAATAGGCAAAAGTGTACCAAAAGCAGTAGAGTACTGAATAGGGCTGTGGAAGAAAGCATAAAGGTGACACCCGTGATATTATGTCTCAGAAAGAGCAAAATGCACTTTTCTGGAGTGGGGAGAGGTTGAGGTTTGTATCCAGGTCCCTAGGTGCGCATCCAGCAGTGAGAGCTCTCCTGGGTGCCATGTGAGACCAGGAAACACAGGAGGCAGGACTGAATGAGAAATCACACAAGAGGCACAAGGAAAAAGAGCCACTTTACATTTTAAACAGTCCTGCAGATGCCTACACCTGCCTGTCTCAAATGAGTGGAAAGAAATAAAAGCCAAAAGAGGAGGATAACACTGGACTATAAGAAAATTCCTGCTAACCTGGGTTACTTCTCTGCTCCTTCACCACAAGCAGGTCCTCCAAACAACTGATCCAGGGAAGAGTCAAATGCTTAAGATATACAGTGAAAAAGGAAGCAGAATAAGCATGATATAGAGACTAGAAGAAATTTCAATAGGAGAAAGGAATTCCTCTAAAACTGATTTATGTGATTAACTGTACATCTCGGTAAATTCACTGAAAATCATTTAATTGTACACTTAAAATGGAATAAAGGCATGATATGTGAAGTATACTTCAATAAAGAAAAAAAAGAATTTAAAAAAAGAGGATGAAAGAAGCAGAGAAAGCATATGATATACAGAGGACATTCATTAGAAAAACATAGCTGAGAGAATAAAAATTGTGATAAAATATTTTATTACAATGTGGCTGATACTGTAGATTAGCTAAATAAATATCTAATTCCCTTCTAGCTTTTCTAGCTGGCTTAGAAACCGCAAAGTATAATTTCTCAGACTTATAGCTAGAGTTCTGCCTATGACAAAGATCCTCTAAGCAAAATCACCACCTGAGATTTGGACAAGGAAGCTACAACAGAACCCACATATGAAAAAAACTGATCTTCTGGCCAGCACAGAGACAGAGGGCACTGGTTCTGGGGCACTGGAGTGGAATTTCTAGTTGATGGTCTTCAGTGCCCTAAGTGCTGAGTATGGATGATAGCAGCGGTCAGTTCCTGCTAGGACATTGTCAACAAGTACTTGGGCATTCTCCTGGCTGTGTTGCCCCCAGCTGTACAATATCCAAGCCTAGTTCCCTAGCTCCCCAAGAGGGTTGTTGAGCTACAAAAAAATACCCTTTGACAAACCCCTTTTGCTTTAACCATCTGGTATAAATTCTGTCTCCTACAATTAAACACACTGATCAATGTTCATGAATTTAAAAAGGAGAAAACTTAATGAAGCAATTACCACTATTTAACAAATACACAAAATGAAATACACAAAACTAGGGAATAGATAATGATACAACAGGAAGAAATAAAACATGAGCTGCAAAGATCAAGAAGAAGGAGGGAAAAATATACAAACAAAGGTAAAATATCAAATATTGTATACATGTAAATATATGTTAGTATATTTCTTAGTGTTGACTATTTGGGTGAAGTTTTACCTAGGACTGCTGAATGTTTCCTTTTTTTCCACTTTCTCTTTGATTTTTTTCATTTCAAAATATTAATTAAGTGGTACAAGTGTTTTCATTACATGGATATCTTGTATAATACTTAAGTCAGGGGTTTTAGTGTGCCCGTCACCAGAATAGTGTTCATGGTTCCCAATAGGTAAGTTTTTATCCCACACCACCCCTCCCACCATTCCCCCTTCCTGAATTCTCATGTCCTGTATATTCCTTTGTTCCCATGTGTACACATCTATTAGCTCCAACGTATTAGTGAGAACATATGGTGTTTGGTTTTTCATTCCTGAAATACTTCACTTAGGATAATGGTCTCCCATGCCATCCAATTGCTGAGGAAGACATGATTTCATTCCTTATTATGGCTGAGTAGTACTCCATGATATACTTGGAGCACTTTTTAGTACTACAGTTTTGCAATCTACTCATGAGTTGATGGCCACTTAGGCTGATTCCACATCTTTGCAATTGCAAATTGTGCTGCAATAAACATTAGATAGAGTTCAGGTGTCTTTTTGATTAAATGACTTCTTTTCCTTTGGGTAGATACCCAGTAGTGGGATTGCTGGGTGAAATGGTAAGCCAACATTTATTTCTTTGAGGAATTTCTGTGCTGTTTTCTACAGGGTTTGTACTAATTTACAGTCCCACGAATGGTGTAGAGATTTCCCTTCTCTCTACATCCATGCCAGCATCCTTTGTTTTTTGACTTTTTAATAATGGCCATTCTGAGTAGAGTAAGGTGATATCTCATTGTGGTTTAAATTTACATTTCCCTGATGATTAGTGATGTTGATCATTTCTTTATATGGTTTTTGGCCATTTGTCTATGTTCTTTTGAAAAACTTCTGTTCATGTCTTTTGCCCACTTTTTAATGGGTGGTTCATTTTTTTCTTGCTGACAAATCTGTGCTGTCTTGAAAAGTTAATTGACTAGAGTTAGTAGTTCTGTGTTCATGTACTGGCAAGATTTTGAAGTTAGTTGACTAGAGTCAGGAGTTTTGTTCTCAATTACTGGCAAAAATTTGCTCTTTCCTAGACCCAGATGAGGAGTAGGCAGAGAGTTATACAAGCTGTCTCTAAGGTCTTTCTTGAGTTCTGAAACATTATGACTCTAAGAAATGATAAGTTAATTGGTATTATAATAGATATCCTATATATGAATATGTACTATATACCATAAAAATATTACTAGTAGCAATTTTTGAGTCTCTTCTAGGCAGAGATAGAAGTCTCTATCTTGAGTCTCTTCTTGTCACATAAAGTATTTTTTAAAATTAACTTATTTGTACTATTTTCAATATACAATATGTACTTGCATTTTAAGGAAAGATTCTTATTTAAAATTTAAATGAGAACCAAGTCTCAGTGTTCTGTGAAAGAAAATAAACAGTATGGTATAACACAGATTAGAACTGGGCAGCTGCTTACACTTATAGAAATACTTATGGAAATCATTTTAAAAATCCTGTTTCTAAGAATAAAAGACAAAAGTATGAAAATGAACCTACAAGACAGAGAAACTATAGATCACCCATCTCGTCGTATTGAGCTTAAAGAACATGAAACATGATTGTGAAATGTTTTTTTTTTTTTTTTGTCATCTATAAACTGGCTTGGGTCAGACATACCTTATTAGAAATCATGCACTGCAAAGACATGAACAAGTGTTTTTAAGTTTGGAAAAAATTACTTTCCTCATCTTCAATTTAAAATAAAGACAACTTGCTTTCTGTGAATAAATATTTCCAGACCAAAAAAAAAAAAAAATGGGGAGGTTTGGAAGGCATGAGTGCCTGGTGATTTATCCTTAGGCAATCATTTATAATCAAGCACATTTTTTTAAACTAGCATTTGTAGACAGTAACAAAAAAGTAACTTAAAAATGAATCTTGTTTATTTAGTAGCACCCATGATAACTATGAAAAGTTTTGATGTCAGCAAGGATTTATTTCAAAATAGATTTGTTTTTTACTTACAGATATGCTGGCTTATGCTCAATTTTAATAGATTAAATTTTAATAGATTAAAATTGTAATTCATATTTTAAAAAGTGATTATTATTTTTATGGAAATAGTCACCTTAGGAATAATTTGAATAGCAAATTTCTCAGGTGTATTACAGTGAGATTCATTTTCCCAAAATATATTTTATATTTGTTTTTAAGGTGCATATTTGTTGAATTTATGTATGTGGATATATTGATTCCTTTGTGTTAAATCTTGGGTAATTTATCGGCTGCCTGAAATTTACGAAAGTTGATTAAGCCTGATCTTGTGCACCAGCGTGTGATATAAGACCTACCAGGATAAAAAATGTGTGTATGGCTTTTTAAATTTACTATTTTCATGTTATAACATAATTTGTCTTATTTTAGGTCAGTTTTAATATTTTTAGAAGAAATGTTTGTTATTTTCACATTTTTTTCCAAAACGTCTTTTGCCTCTTGAAGTCCTTAAATAATATCATAACCTTAAGATGTTATCAATATGAAAAAAGAAAAAGCATATGGGATATGCAATGTTGTAGTCAGATCTGTCTTTCAAACTCTCTCTCACAGAACTAATTGGCAGAGACAGAGATGAGGGAAGGACCAGGTCTGCCATGTTGTCACACGTGGGCATTGGCTGGGAGGCACCACTGGGGTTAGAGAACTGCAGAGAGATGACAGAGCCATTCCAGGGCATCCAGGGGGAGCTAAAAGAAGCATCCAGGCATAGGAAGCAGGATTTAGGTGAGGAAGCCTTCATTTTCCCCGGGGATATTTTAAAGATACCATAAGGCCCTTGTCCCTAGGAGATTTAGAGTTTTCAGACCTTGAAATTTATAGGTTTCCCACATTTTCCCTTCCAAATCTGCTTAGGAAGAATTGTTCTCCATCAACACCACTTTTGAAAAGAGAAAGGGAAAAATTTTCCAAGAGGGATTTTAATAACAAGTCAAGCAGGTTTTGAGTTTAGAAGGCATATGACAGAATTAAATATTCCCATTAACTCCATAATTATGAAAAGCAATTCTGTAACAAAGAGTGCACGATGTCAGAGGATTTGTGGAATAATTTCAAATTTTCCGACCATGCTTGCTTATTTTTTTAAAATAATGTTCATTTCCAAATGAATATTAGAGAAGATGGGGGAAGGGGAGCAGAAAGCTGTCTTTATTCTATACTTTTCTTTATCAGTTCAAGCCAAGGAACCATGGAAAGTGACAGGAAACCGGAGGAAATCTGGGTCAGACATAAATGCATGATGATAAATATCTGAACATGTTTGAATTGTGGCATTCAGCATAGATATTGGGGAAAAGTTGCTGAATTATCAACTTGTTTTTGTGGAAACTTTAATTGGTCTCAATTTGAAAGCCTCATTTTATAAATACTGTTCTGCAAATTCAAAGTGTTATTTTACTGCATTGACTTCATTAGAGAAATAAGCCCAATGATAGGCAAAATGAATACAAAAACAAATATTCACAGCCACTTATTAATATAACTTTGGTTACTTCTGTTTTCTTTCTTCAGTTTCCAGCCCAGGGTTGTTCAGTGTAACTTGAATTGCACATTTCTTGGTTATATTTTGTTGGGTTTTATCTATGTTTAATGCAAAAGTTCTCCCAGCTTAGCAAGCAAATGTTATGTAAATATGTACAGCCTCTAACAGAGACCCTTGAGGCATGACTGGCAGATTGGCTTAAAACCTGTAAAGTGGAACTGGAATTCCACGTTCTAATTGCTGAGGCAGGTAAAACAAAGTATATTTCCTTCGTGGATACAAAATCCATTGGTTTCAGCCTCCTCTTTCTGATGAAACAACCAGGTTGTGTTGCATGTAAGAAACATAGTCAACAAATTGCCACTCCTTAATTAGGTTGAGGGTTAACTAGGCTGGCTGCTCCCTGGCCAGCTCCTAATTCCACTGACCCCAACCAATCTCCAAAAACCCATTAGTCTCACAATTATCCTACCAGCAGGAGAAAGGCGAAGTCAGACTTTGGGTATAATTTTGAAAGAGCTAAATTTACCTCCAGGACTTTCTCTTCCTGATCAGCTTCCCTCCTACATCATCTGGAATAAAGCCCCCAGATTCTAGTTGCTGAACCCCGAAGACCCACAGGAGCCATTCAATAGAAGTTTAAGCCCTCATAGCATCCCCTTTTTGTTCTCCTACCCACCCCATCCTAACTAATCTATGCCCTTTAACTTGGATCCCCATCAAAATATAATTTCCAAGAGAGGAGGGACCTCATATGTCTTGCTTACAATTTTATTTTCTTTCTGGAATCTATAAATAGATCAATATATTTTTTTGATAAATAAATGATCCATTCATTGCAACTAACTTGAGCTAGTCATTAGAATAAATGCTCCTGATTTAGATAATTTTTGACCACAAAAATAATTGCATTATCTTTAGGCTGTCTCTGGACAAAAGTCAGCTAAGGCATTGCCTGAAACCTGAAGTGAGCATTGCAGTGGCATTTCCAGGTTTGCTTGACATTTTTTATCAAACAATTTCATATTTTGATGTCATTTACTACTAACAGACTGGAACCTAGCTTTGAGATTTCATCTTTCTCATTTATCCAGAACTATTAATATTTATTTATATACTTCCATGGGAAGCCTATTTTATATTATTAAGCTTTCAAATAGCAGGATTAAGATGTATAAAATATATACACTCACTTTAACACTTAAGTAAAAGTCTGCAATTTGGGATCTGAGAGGGTTTTCAAGAAATCAGTAATTTCTGCTTTCTGCCTGTGGACTATTAAATGCCTAACCCAAGAAGCATGAATGATTTGAGAAATAGTTTCAAATTATTACCATGATACAATTGCTCCCCTGTATGTACTTAAACATTGGTAAAAATAGGGGAGGGATATTTATAAATAATCAAGAGTTTTACTACTGTGACATATTTCTAATTTCTCCCTTTTCACTTTATTTATAAAATGTTTATTTTGCCATTGTGTGGTAGATAGTAGTTCTAATGGCTTGAAAATTAGTTTGTAATTAATAGGAACATCAGAAAAGTCCTTCCTGATGTGTTTTTGCAGTGAAATAAATGCATGTTCATGAGATTTGGTGATCAATTAAATGTAGGAGGGAGAAGCTGTGGGATGGGAGAGTGTATTTTTTTCTTAGGCCTGCTGTAACAAAAGTCCACAAACTGGGTGCTTTAAAACAATAGAAAGTTTATTCTCTGACAGTTTTGGTGTGTACAAGCCTGAGATCAATGTGTCACAGGGCCATCCTCCCTCTCTCCTATGAGACTAGACAGAAGCCTTCCTTGCCTCTTCCTGGTTTCTAGTGGTGGCCATCAATTCCTGGCATTCCTTGTCTTGAAGTTGCATCTCTGCTGTCTCTGTCTCTGACATTACACAACATTTTCCCTGTGTCTCTATCTAAATTTCCCTCTTCTTATGAGGACATCAGTCATATTGGATTAGAGCCCACTCTGATGACTTCATCTTAACTTGATTACGTCATCAAAGACTCTATTTCCAAATAAGGTCATATTTTGAGGTACTGGGAGTTAGGATTTCAATATATCTTTTGGGGGAACATAATTCAACCTGTAACAAAGAGTTCAAGGTAGCTTTAAAATATCCATCTTGGACTATTGGCATGTTGGTTAGGCCACTAATGAAAACTGAGACTGGAGGAAGAAGATGGATGAGAGAAAGTTTCAGAAAAAGATAGTTTATGGGTGCTATTGTCAGCTATATTAATTGTGCTTGCCCAAGGAAACCACATAGAAGAGGCTGTCAGTACCTTGTGGGCCAACAACATTTTAATGAGCAAGAAGAGATAGAAAAAGAAGCAAGCAAGAAAGGGCAGGATCTTGGAAGAATAATTAGGGACAGGTGTAACAAATTAAAGGAGAATAGAACTTCAAAAAGAAGAGTAATCAATAGTGCTGAGTTGTTTTTTTCCATCTGGAAGAGAATCTAATACTCAAAACAGTTTTGTTCCTTACATATACTAGATCAGAAATTGATATGGATTTCCATTAAAAGAAAACAAATAATGAAAAACAATTCACATATGCTGACGCAACAGGTGGATATTAATTAAACACTGAGCTGAGTAAATTCCTAATTTTACCGTCACCATGCTTGTTCCCTTGATTGTTCCATGGGAGGTGGTCAGAATACAAATAATGAAGCCAACTGTGTTTGTGTGATGGTGAATGTGAGGGCCACTGTGTGATGGCTCAGCAACAACCTGGTCAAGCCCGGACATGGACAAATTAGCCCCCTACCAGAGCCCACGCTGTGGCCCTCACCTGCAGTGATGAGTGCTTGCAGATCAGATTAGAAGAACAGAGACCAGATAATTATATTCATGAGACGAGTTGGTCCTGTAATCATTATGGAAGTTGCTAACAAGTCCTAAGATTGTAATTACAATTTAGAAATTTCTGGGGTTTGATCTTTTAATGAGTTACATTTAGAAGGCCAAAGTCATTACTTGTTAAGAACAAAGGCCATTCGGTAATCCTCCCACTACACCTGCCACTTTACAAATTATATCTGAACTGTTTTTGCTTTTTGTCTTAAAGTATTAATAGGCAAGGGTTTGTAACTCACCATGTGGTTTCCATTTGAATTGAGGCAGTAGAGTGTGGTGGAAAAAGTGCTGGACTGGGAGCTGGCATTCCTGGGTTACAGTTCTGACTTTGCTAGTAACTTCCTACATAAATGTGAGCTGGTTACTTACCTCTGTGAGCCCTAGTTTTCTTTATTTGTCAAAAAAAAATGGCTTGGAGTATACTTTTAAAAAAAATTAGAAGATTGTATTAGTCTACTTGGACTGCCATAACAAAATATCACAGACTGGGTGGATTAAACAACAGAAATTTATTTTCTCACAGTTAGAGGCTAGAAGTGGAGATCAGAGTGGCAGTAAGGTCTGTTTTTGGAGAGGGCTCTCTTCCTGGCTTGTAACTAGCTGCCTTCTCACTGTGTCCTCACATAGTGGAGAGAGGAGTGATCAAGCTCTCTGGTGTCTCTTCTTACAAGAGCACTAGTCCCATCATGAGGGCCCCACCCTCATGACCTCATCTAAACCTAGTGACCTTCCAAAGGCCCCATCTCCAAATACCATCATATCAGGGCTTAGGGTTTCAACATATGAATTTTGGGGGACACAATTCAGTCCACAGCAAGGATATAAACCTGTAAGAAGAAGAATTACTCTTATACTGAGATAGAACATACTTTCAAACTATTAAGGGAAATAATGTCAACCTTTCTGCCTAACAGGACTGATTATTTGCAGACAAATTTGATATACTTTTACATTTACATGAGCTATTATAGCAATTTTGAGGCTACTTTCAGGCAAAGGAGTGAAAGATAATATTTTGTATTGACTTAGTGACTTTTAAATCTAAGAAACTGAAATCATTTTAGAAACTTAATGGGAAGTTATGACCACGAGAGCAAGTTTTAAATGGTTTGGTAAGAAAGGCATTATACCTTACTCACTTGTCACAGTAAGCAAAATGAAAACAAAATTTCCCAGTTCCGTTTGGTAGTAGGAGTAATAAAAAAAAAAAGAAATGCAAAAATTTTGTCAATTAATAAATTAAGACAGACTCAGTTGTACAAGTTAGAAGGAACAAAATATGTATTTGAATCAAAAAAATAAATTTAGTAGTAAATTTAATAGTATACCCCATCAAGAGTTAATATCAAGAGATTGTTTCCACCAAAGTAATCATGGAGTTTTGAATGATGATAATTAAAACCATTCATTTATTCCATTCAAAATGATTTATTGATATCATCTACAGGTCAAGCTCTGTTTTGGGTGCTGGGCATAAGATAGTGAACAAGCAAAATACATCTCCGCTCTCATAAACATTACATCCAGTGGGATGTGATATGAATAAATGACACATACAAATAAATGATACCACTTATTTCAGAGAATTACATATACTTTGAAAGAAACATACTACAGCAATGTAGTAAAGAATGATTGGCGATGTGGGTGAAATGGTTTCATTACAGGTGTTAACACTTCTGCAGAAAATGCTGAGAATGAACCAAGGTAGTAGGAAAAACTATGGTCCCCCTCAAAAGATGTCTGTGAACTAATCCCTGAAACCTGTAAATATGCTACCATACACGACAAAAGGGATTTTGCAAATGTGATTGAATCTGAAGAATGCTCTATCATTTATTTGCTCATTTATTGTCTTGTTTTGCTGGAATGTAATCTTTATGAGAGCAGAAATCCTGAATATTTGGATGGGCTCAATATAATCAGATGAATTCTTAAAAGTGGAAGAACACAGCTAAGAGTGGGTCAAAGAGATGAGACATGACAAAGAATCAACCTTTCGTTTATGACTTTGAAAATGGAAGAAAAGGGCAGGAGTTGAGCAATGCAGCAGCCCCTCAGTGCTAAGAATTGCACTCAGCTGACACTCAGCAAGGAGATGGGCCCTCAGCTGAACAGCTGAATTTTGTCAATAATCCTGCCAATGCCTTGATTTTAGTCAGGTGTGACCTATATCAGACTTCTGACCTAGGAACTATAAGATAACAAGTTCATCTTGTTTTAAGCCACTACGTCCATGGTGATTTGTTATGGCAGTGATAAAAAAAACTAATACAACCAGCTTTGTAAAAAAAAAAAAAAATTAAATTAGATGGAAGAGTATTCTGGAATACTCTGCTTGGGCAGAGAGGCAGCAAATAGAGGCTCCAGAGTAGGAATGAGTTTACTGTTCTTGACAATAAAAGACACAAACAAAGTGCAGTATAACTGATACATGCTGAGTGAGGGCAAGTGTGATGAGAGAAGAACTCAAGGAGGTAGGTGGGCCGGATTCAAGGGCTTCATTGGCTCTGGTAGAGAGCTTGATTTGCTCTAAATGAAATTCAAAGACACCAGAAGGCTTTAAATCAGAGTATGACATAATTTAATTTTTTAAAATATTACTCTGGCTGCTTTGTAGCAAATGGAGTGTAGGAGGCAAGAGAGGAAATACAAAGGATCAGTAAGAAATGATGCATTAATCTACGTAAGACATGATGGCGTATTGGGAAATGGCGATAGACCTAGAAAACATAGATGGATTTAGGATATATTTGGAGGTAGTCAGCAGCATGAGCTAGTAGTTGGGAGGCAGGAAGTCAGTGAAGGAAAAAAGTCAAGAATGACTCATGATTTTGCTTTAAGGAATTGGCTGGTTGGTAGAGCTCCTTTATATGGAGAATTTGGGGAAGAAAATATAATCCCCATTGACAATTGATAGTAATCAGTCAAGAAGATGGAATCTCAGCCATAAATTTGCCAAAGGTAATCTTGGAATATTTTCATTTTTTATTCCTCAGGGAATATGGCAGTTTTGCCTATCACTCTCTCCAGCACCTTGGTGAAGCTTTAGAACATTTATTCAAGTGTGAGCTCCATATCACTCAACTTAATCCTTTCAGGCATCCCTGACAATATGGCAACAAGAGCCCATATGTAGCCCATATGCTGTGGGTACTTTTTGCCCCTAACAGCTGTGGAATTTGTTTTTCTCAGAGATATGGTATACCAGTAGGTTTTCTTTCCTGGGGTCTTGACTTTAGACATCCTATTGTTAGGATGAAAACTGAACTGTCCTAGGTTTATTTCTCTACTATAAAAAGTAATAAAAATAGAAAATATTTATTCAAAAAGTATGATTTAGCATGTACTTTATGCAGGCACTCTTGTGAAAACTTGAACAAAATCTTTGAAAAAATTTAATTCCTGAAACTTATGCTTCACCATGATGAAGAAATTGGTACCAGACTTCTTACCCTCCTGCCCAATACAAAACAGAACAAAATATAAGAGTCCACTAGTTGAGGCACTGAATATCAATGAGTGCAGTACTATGAGCCTTCAGAGAGGGGAAATACACAAATTGGAGTCCAAGTTCTTCTCACTTTCTTCCTAGAAGAACTTTCTGAACCACAGCACAGGGAAGATGAGCCTAAGAAGAGCACAGAGGTCCTAGCAAGTTGAGGAGTAAAAGATCTGAGTTTGAACCCACTGAAGTGTCTAGAATTTGTGGACCAGGGCAATGGAAAGAAAACAGTACAGGATGGGTGCAGAAGCCTGCTGATGGTTCTCCCGCAGAAGATGGATTGTGCATGAGCAGGATAAAACGCCATTCAGCTTAACAGAGAGCAGATGCCGTGCAAATGAAACCTGAATGTAACTATCAGAGGACACACAAGGCTGAGGCTGCTGAAATTCTGGCTCAGCCAAAGTGAAGAGACCTCATTGAATAGCTTCGGCATTCATTTGAGACCCCAGCAAGGCTAGACTTTAGGAATAAGGACCCCGTCAGAGAGAAAAGGTGATAGCCCAGGACTAAGAACAAAACTGAAATAGCCCTAAAACAAAAAGAAAAGGAAATCTGATGGTTTCAAGAGATTCTCCCATAATTTATTTATATGCCAGGACAAAACATCACAACTTCTCCAGGAAGACAATACAACAAAAAGCAGTATAGCAACAGTATTCAAACTGCCTACAATATCCAACATACAATCTCCAGCATTAAATTTTTTAAATGCTAGACATGGAAAGAAACAGGAAAATATGACCATTAAGGAAAAAAAAGATCAATAGAAATTAGATGACCCATACACACACACACACACACACACACACACACACACTAGATTTCAGATAAGAACTTCATAATGTGTTCAAGGACTTAAAGAAAAAAGCTAAATGAAGAGAAAAATACTCTTAGCAGATAAGTGGAAATTATAGGGGAAAAAAGAGGAAATTCTACAACTGAAAACTATAATATTGGAAAAGAAAAATGCAACAGATGGACTAACCAGCATACTGAATACTGTAGGGGAAAAAAAAGAATTGGTGAACTTGAAAATAAACCATTATTTAAAATGAAGAACACAGAGAAAGAAAATTCCACCTCTGAAACGGCAGCTGTGAGCTCCAGGGACTCACTCCCCACCTAAACAACCATAACAGGTGAGAATTATTTTTTTAAAAAATCATTTTTTTAAAGTCTCTGATAATTGTTCTAAGGGTACATGGAAAATGAAGACATATTTATTCAAGAAAATCTACTAAGTCTTGGGAAGAACAGTGAGTCTGCAGAATTTGAGCCACAACTTGCTCTCTCTCTAACCCCACCCTAGTGTGACAGATGCTCCATTATGTGCAAGTGTGGCCAAGAGAGTGGGGTGAGGTCTCCCCTTCTCCCAGCTTCTAAACAGGGCATACCTTATCTCTCCATGAGGGACACTTCATTTCACACCCCTTGCCTCCAGCTTTGTGTTGCAGAGGCTAAATTCCTAAGTGAGGACAGCAAGTTGGTGATTCCTTTCCTCCAACCAGCCTCCTTTCATGAGGTAGTGTGACAGCCTAAGGATCCTGGCACCCCAGTCACCCTCACCTGTCTTGCTCACAGGATGGGGTCACATGTTGGGAGAGGCAAGCCAAGTAAACCAGAGGCTCTCACCCCAGCCTGGTATCCTCCTTATAAACCAGAGCTGTCATTTCTAGAGAAGCAGACCATGATCCCCACATCCACTACATAGATTTTGTCTGTAGGAAGAGACAGGCCATAAGAACAGAGTACTCTACAGCTCTCCGCAAAGAAACTGAACTTATTTGAAAGAGCATATGAAAAATTTCAAACCTAAGGCTACTCTTGAAGACAATGGAGATTTCAGTAGTTAGCAGTTAAAAGGAGGCAAGTAGCTCCATAACAGCTCATCTGTAGGCTAGCTAGTATACCAGAGAGAACCAGGAAAAGGGACAGTTAAGAAGAGCCCTACTAGGGTAAGAAAAAATCCTCAATGACTGGCTTCAGAAACTACTACTACCAGGCTTCGTGGCTCACACCTGTAATCCTAGCACTCTGGGAAGTGGAGGTGGGAGGATCACTTGAGGTCAGGAGTTTCAGACAAGCCTGAGCAAGAGAGAGACCCGTTTCCACTAAAAATAGAAAAAATTAACCAGGGTGACAGAGCAAGACTCTGTCTCAAAAAAAAAAAAAAAAAAAAATACTGCAAAGGGATGTGGGTTTAATTGGATCAAACTGTGGAGTAGTTTGTTCCCACAGGCATTATTTAAAACAATAGAACAATCACCTGGCAATTAGTGGAGCCTAACAGCTAGTATAATACCAAAGAAGGTAGATGGCTTAACAGAAAAGTTAGGAAATGAGAGCTGCAAAACCACTGTCAGCCCAGGATAACTATACAGTAAAAATGTGTATTTCTTCTCCTTTATTCTCTTAACTAATTTTAAAAGCAATTGCACAAAACAATATGCATATAAGTGAATTGTTGAGCCTAAAACATATAGAAATATAATGTATTTGACAATAAATGCACGTGGAGGAGATGGGGAGCAAATGAAAAGACATTAGATGGTAACTTGAATCCATAGGAACAAACTAGGAGTATCAGAAATGTTAAATAAGGCCAGGTGTGGTGGCTCACGCCTATAATCCTAGCACTGTGGGAGGATCACTCAAGGTCAGGAGTTCGAAACCAGCCTGAGCAAGAGCAAAACCCCGTCTCTACTAAAAATAGAAAGAAATTAATTGGCCAACTAAAAATATATAGAAAAAATTAGCCGGGCATGGTGGTGCATGCCTGTAGTCCCAGCTACCTGGGAGGCTGAGGCAGAAGGATTGTTTGAGCCCAGGAGTTTGAGGTTGCTGTGAGCTAGGCTGACGCCACGGCACTGTAGCCCAGGCAACATAGTGCGACTCTGTCTCAAAAAAAAAAAAAAAAAGCAATGTTAAATACGAATATAAAATATAACAAACTCTATAATGTACATTTGATCTCTTTTATATCTCAACTTCTTTAAAAGATATAAAATTATATAAAGTACCAATTATAATGATGCATTGTAGTGGCTGTAACATATATAGATATAATATGTATGACAGTAATAGCACCAAATGAAGAAGAGGGAATAGAGCTATACAGGAGTAACAGTTCTATATTTCATGGGAAATAAGTTATTATAAATCTGAAGTAAATTCTAATAAGTTATAATGTATATGGTAAGCCCTAAAAAATAATGCTTTAAATATAGTATAAAAGTAATTAAAGAAATTAAAATGTGACACTAGAAAAATTCACTTAACGCAAAAGAAAATAATAAAATAAGAACAGAAGAACGAAGAGACGTGAGACACATAGAAAACAAAATTAAAATGACAGATATAAATCCAACTATATGAATAATAATTTTAAATGTGAAAGTAATAAATCCTATCAAAATACAAATATTGGCAGACTAGATTAATAAACAATATCATACTATATAGTATCTAAAACAATCACATTTTAGATTAAAAGATATAAATATATGGAAAGTAAAAGAATGCAAAAAGTTATATCATGTAAACAGCAACCATAAGATAGCTGAAATGGCTATACTAATATCAAACAAAATAGACTTTAGAACAAAGAATGTTACTAGGAAAAAAAAGAATAAAGATAAAGGGTCAATCCATTAGAAATCTATAACAATTATAAATATATATGCACCCCACAACTGAGCTTCAAAATACGTAAAGCAAAAACTGACAGAATTGAAGGGAAAAATTGACACATTAACACTACACTTTTAATAAAGGATAGAACAACTAAGCAGAAGATAAATAGGGAAATATAAGACTTTATTTTTGAGCTCTTTAACTACAAGTGAAGAAAATGTTAACTGAACAATCTGTGTCTTGAATCAAATTATTCAATTTTCAAAGTTAATAAAGCCTGGATAAATGCGTTTTTTGCAGGTGGTTCTAAAGCTAAGGTAATTTTTCTTTCTCCCATAGTTTCATTTTGCAAAGTTTAAAGGCTTTGTAATGGCCATAAAATATTTCAATTGCCTTGATGTTTGAAGAAATGCATGTTTTGCCTGTATTGTCCTTGACCTTTTAAAAATAACAGTAACAACAGAATGAGTTGTACAGGCATATACTGACCAGAGAAACAATATTACTTTGAGGCAGTTTCATTAAATGGGAACTGTGGTAACATTTTCTCCCCTAATTATAATTCTACTGTATGCTTCTATAGCATAGCTGTTCAGGAATTTAGTGAAAAGTATATACTCTTTCAGTAAAAATAAAATACGCACACATATACACACAAACACCAAATCCTCATGTAATTTCAGAGTGAGCAGCAAAGCACTGAAGCCTAGCTTTCGACTTCAGGTTAAGAATCTGAAAGCTAATGCCATATGAAAATGAAACAGCTGCTATGCATGATGTGAATTTCTCTGCATGTGAGGTCAGCTTTATAACTGAAGTCAAGTGCTTCTAGTTTTTAGAAATTATAAATAATAGTTGACTTTTAAAGACAGTTTTGTTTTTCTTTCAAAATAATATTTTTGTCTTTACAAAGAAATTTGCAAAATTTCATTAAGTAGAAATGGAGGAGGAATTGAAGTTTTTCACCTTGAACTGTTAAGGCCAATTACTACCAATAAGACATATTTGTTGCAAAAAAAACCCCCTCTTGTTAAAAAAAACTGTTATAATTTGTATGCCCGGTTATTGGACATGTGTACATATATAATGCAGTTGGGTAGAGAAATAAATGCTGCTCTAAACTAGAATTATTTATTAATAGCAATAGGGATTGAAGAAGCATGGTGCCATAAGGAGAGCCTATAATGGGGAGATTTGACCTAATCTGAGAAGACAGAAAAGTGTTCCTTTTACAAAGAAAAGTAGTGATTGAGCTGAGATATGGAGAAAAAAGAGAAGTTACATGGGTGAATGGGAAGAAAAAACATATTCCACAAGAAGCAAATTCTCATATGAATGTGTTCCATGGCTAGAAGGATTATGGAAGTGAAATATTTTCTATATTCTCTCTCTTGCTCTGTTTCTCTCTTCACACACACACACACACACACACACACACACACACACACACACATGCATCAGGAGGCATAAATAAACCTTATTTTATTTCTGTATCTGTAGGTTTATCATTATTCCTGTTTGCTCAGAACAGTCCTGGTGACAGTCATGATATGGTATTAATTAGAACCTTCACATTCTCAAAAGTGTCCATATTTAGATAATGAATGGCATGAATTGCCCATATGTTTCTCTGAGTATCTGGGGACATTTACAAGTCTGCATCTTTGATCTTTAAAGTTCTTTTTAGCTATGAATACTATTGCAATAGTTTTGATAGTCATGAATTTCTGACTATTTTAATTTCAATAATGGTTTATTCCTTTGAACACTGTACATGCTACCATTGCAAATATGTTTAAACATGTTCATTGATAATGATTTTACTGTCTAAATAGGAGTAAATTATCCTGTCATGCTTTTGTATGTGTTCATACATGTATTTCTTCATGTTATTGTATATACAACTTATCAAGTATCAATTGAGATTTCTTGTATTATCTGAGCATCCTCATATTAACAGTCTAGTCCTTGGTGATTAATTCAGTAATATACTCAATCTTCTTTTTTTTGCCATTTCATACTAAAATGTGAGAAATTACCCGGTAGCCTTAGGTGTTGTTCCACTGCCACCTGGTGGCAAGAGTATAGAAAAGGCAGCAAAGCAAAGGGATGACTGCTCAGGTGAAAGTCATTTCCTATAGCATAAAAATCACATCTTCTCAGACTTTTTTCAAAGACCCCTAGTAGAAGCATTTTCCGTATCTAAGACTTGGCTCTTTTAATAAAAATCATATAGGAATCCCTAAGAAACTATCAGGAATAAAATTGTCAATGATTAATCAATATATCTTTATTAAAGAAAATATGAAAATAGTAAGATGCTAAAAAATCTACTTTAATTATTGAAGTATGACTGTGGAACATTTTAAGTAATTTTAAAATTTCAGGTATAAATTTTCTTAAAAGCTTTTATTTTGTGTGACTTTACTCTTTTTAGTTAAAGGAAATCAACTATCCCAATATTTTAAAACATACTGTAATAAATAGATGTTTGAATCAAGTAGATATGGCTCATGACCTCCTTTGTGATTTAAGTTATTTTCAAACTAGAATCCCCAAGACTAAAATCTCTATTTTTAGCTTACGTGTCTGGTCTTTATTTCTAGCTGCTCTATTTATATTATTCTTTACCTCATGATATAAAAAGATAGGTATTGCCTGGTATTTTTCGAAGTCTAGAAATTCCATTGTATCCTCTAAAACAATATGATTTAAGCAAATGATAATACTGAATATCACTTTGGCTCTTGCTGTTCCAATTTTCCTTATTTCTTATGCATTTAGTGAATGAATCTCATGGAGTAACAGTGTTGACTTCTGTCGTCTACTTTTTCTATTTGAGGAAGTTCTCATTTCAGGCTTCTGCATATGTCAAAGTGGTGCGTGTGTGCCTCTATAACATAGATATCCTAGTCAAGTTATTCATGTATACTATAATGTAGTTCTGTCTTGGAATTAATTGAGTCTATGTGTATATATTTGGTATTAAATTTGTGCTTTGCATTTGTACTAAATTTCTTCATATGTTCTACTGCATCTGGCTGTCGAATCTATTGTGAGAGAAAGGGGGAGAAAAATAGGACAAATTATCCCTATTTCAAGAATAAGAAAATAAAAACGTACATTGGCTGAAGGAGACGTAACTGAACTTAGGAATTCTGGTTCTGACACTAGAGCTTTTTTCACTACATCGCAACAAATGATGGAACAATTCTTCCTTGCTTTTTGAATGTCCACTAAAATCAAACACCCGGAGAGGAATTTGGTGTTCTTCTGAACAGACGCCCCCAAGGCACTGTGATAGAGCCAAGGAGCTTCACCTTGGGTTTTACTAGATGTGTGGCATGACTTCAGCTGAAAAGTTAGAATTATAACACACTCCTCTTCAGTTTCATAAGAAGATTAGAGTTAATTTATGCAAAGCTCCTAACACGATTCCTGGTATATAGTATATATAAAAATAGCTATTAGCATTAAGAAAAAAACATGAAGCTAACAAGATTCTTAGGGATCATTAGACTTAGACTGAACACATGTCCTCGCAGATAAACTGAACTGACAATATTACCTGAAAGGTACTGCCAGCTATCACTACCCCATAGTTTTGTTTGGTGCCTAACAATGACAATTTTGCTGTCATATTCACACTTAATGGGAAGAATGTACAAATGTTGCCAATGTTTGCAAATCTAGTTCACTTATTTAGAGGAACATAAAATTACAGTTAGTTTGATCCCATCCAGCCAGTCCATAAGGATCTATCTTATTCCTAGCATTGTTCAAGAGAGGTTTATAAAGCAAACAAGCAAATAAAACCCATAACTGTACCAAAGTGAACATATCTAGCAAATATAGAGAGAAGAAATTACACAATACAACAAATAAAAATTCAGCCTTATGCGACCATTCCTGGATATGACGTGTGTGTATGTGTGTTATGTATTTTAATAAAATGAAGCATAAATGCCATGATCACATAAACAAAATCAAACTATGTAACTTATATCTCTATAGGCAAATAAAGCAAGTGGGTTTTGGCCAGGACTCAGAAGTGAGAAGACACTGCTAAGTGCCAAGAGATTCTGACCACTTCAGTATCTAAGAAAAGAATGTTAGAGAGGACAATAAACAGTCTAGAGAGAAAAACAGTAAGCGTCACCTAGTAACCATTTTACAGTAGCATGATCAGGCCAAAGTCTCCTCAAGATAGCCGTGCCTTATGCAAAAATATGTAAAAGAGTCCTGTGGAAGAAATGACAGCTATGCTGGGGGCCAATGTTTTAGAAGAAGGGTTTCAGAGTAAAAAGGGAAAATTTACATAATAGATGTAAAATAATCTCATAAAAATAAGTAAAATTACTTTTGAAAATCCAGAAAAGAAGCTGGGCATAGTGGCTCATGCCTGTAATCCTAGCACTCTGGGAGATGGGAGGATCCCTTGAGCTCAGAAGTTTGACACCAACCTGATCAAGAGCGAGACCCCATCTCTACTAAAAACAGAAAAATTAGCAGGTTGCGGTGGTGTGCACCTGCAGTCCCAGCTACTCAGGAGGCTGAGGCAGGAGAATCACTTGAGCCCAGGAATTTGAGGTTGTAGTGAGCTATGATAATGCCACTGCACTCTACCCAAGGCAACAGAGCAAGACTCTGTCTCAAAAAAAAAAAAAATCTAGAAAAGGGTTAATGTAATGAAAATAAACTTTATATAATTTTTCACATTGATAACAGCAAACCAATAACCTTTATTGTTCTATGCAAATACTAAAATGGTACATATTTTGTTCAGTATATTTATAACTTCCATAAACAGATATAACTATCTTTAAGCAAATATGTTGTATAATAGAATTTAATGAAACATAGATTTGAAGATAATCGTTTTCTTCATAAAATAAAGCACTGAGTACTTCCTTTACAAAGTTCAACTTATGCATTTAAGTTATGACATAGTTTTCAAAAGATGATGATTAACACACCACTGGGGTTATGGCATACAATGAAAGGTCTACTGTAGTCTCAGGCATGAAAGGTATAATAAAATAAAACTGCACACTCAGATCGTGGTCATAAGTATCACAGAAATTCAAGCATTATAATGGATGGTCTACAAGTTAGACAACAAAATTGGACTTACTAACAGAGCATATATCTCCAGGTTAATAGAAAAATGAATAAAGTGAATAGATCCATTGTTTAGGAAACTGAGTTATCAAATGCTGCATTGTCAAACTATGACTTGTCTACGATTCCATAATAAAGAGATGAGAGTACTCAATTCTTACTCAAAATTGATCTTCAGAGAAACTGAACCACCAGAAGATTGAATAGAAATCTCAATAGTCCAGTGGGAGTGAACAAAACTCTCAGACGGAAAACGAACAAATCTGCAAGAGAAGAGGGCACCTAATTGTAACACCTCAGAAATACATGGAGAAAGACAGGTTGTACAACTAAAAATTAACTCAAAGAATATTTGTCTGTTTTTAATGAATAGTTAATATTTTTAAGAAAAAAAGTGTGTGTGTATGTATTTCTCCTATAACTCTAATTTTCTCCCCAAGGTTCACATTATAACCACCTGGATCACCTGGAAAGCTTTTTAAAAAGAGAGATGCTTCCACATGTACTCATCATCAAATTGGTTTTAACTGATCAACACCTAAGTGCACATATAGGAGTAACATTCAGAGGAGGAAGAGGGGATGGGTATATACATATATAATGAGGGCCATGAGCACCATCTGGGGGATGGACACGCTTGAAGCTCTGACTAGGTCGGAGGGTAAGGGCAATAAACGTAACCTAAACATTTGGACCCTCATAATAAAATAAAAATTATAGAAATAAAAATAAAAATAAAAATTATAAACAAAAAAAAATAAGAGAGAGATGCTTGTGCCTCACTTTAAAACAATTAATTTGAATCTTTGGAGGTAGATCCTGGCCCGTTTTTAAAAGTTCTCCAGATGACAAGATGGTACAGCCACAAGTAACAAGATCGATATCCACAATAATTGACACTAATTCAGTCTATATGTGCCAGGCACTGTTTAAATGATTGACTCATATTCTCTCATTTAATCCTCATAACAATGCTATGGGGTGTTATAGTTTATTCGCATTTAAAAATGAATAAACCTATGCTTTAGTTAATTAACTTGTTAAAGTTATGAGGACTGAAAAAGAGAAAAAAAAGGAATTATCTGATTTTAGGAGCTTACGTCTTTTATTACCGAATCCACCAATTCATTCAATTATTCCAAATTGATAAACCATGTATTGAGTGCTTATATGTAATAGAATTTTTAAATATGGATAAATAGGATATGGCCCACGTCCTCTGGGAGTTCATTCCTGGAATATTCCTAGTTTTGTTACTAGAAAAGTAGTTGTGATTACCAGTGTTCCTGTGCCTCTCTTGTATATTTTTCCTGTCCGTATTTAGCTGCTCTTCAGACTGGAATTTTACAGCAGCTGTACAAAGGAATTTTAAACTGGTACATGTATCATGTTCTCTACGTGGGCCTTGTAATTCCAAAACTCCGGTAATCTGTTGGCTGGATAATAGTTAATACAAAGTTGAATTTTAATAAATTAAACCCTTCCAAAAAGGTGTATTCGGCATCTGTCTCAGTTGGCTATGTTTGCTAACATTCAGATTCACAGTACCTAGTGCAGTTACTACCTATGACATAATAGATAATGAATAACTTTACTTAATTGAAGTAGACTAAATTGAATTGGAATTATACTTCTCTATACGAATCTGAGTTATGAAAGGATTCATAGTTTTTAGATTTCTTTTTCTTTCACAGGCGTAAACATTGCCCTCCCAGACTTCCACTAATGGTGCTAGACTACTGGACCAAGGCATTTTGATGGGAGAAGGCTTTATTTATATAAATGACATATTTCTTTGGTGTCTTCTGCTACAATCTATTTACCCTCCTAATTTGATCCATATTTGTACGATCACTGGGATTGGAGGCTTATAAGAGTGGCGTGTACCCTACTGAGTCACTCATTAATTATTAAGCAGATATTAATGGCATTAAACATTAAACTGATTCCAGAAAATTAAAATAAGCAAAGTCATCATTTGGTGGTCTAGGTTTTGTACTTTAAAGTTTATATATACAATTACAGGGAAGACTTTGGGCAATAGAAGCTTTTAACTTTGGGAGAGAAAAAGTTGTAGTCAAGTCTCTGATGTGAGAGTACAGACGTTTCCCAACAGAAATGTACACTAACTCTTGGGATTCAAATGCCAAATTTTGAGTTCTGTCAAGAACTATCACTGAAGCCTTCCCTCCAACCAGACAAAAACTGAAAGAGAATAATATCCCTTTCATAAACCAGTACTTTTCATGTTCTCTTCCCGAGAATCCAGGGGCGAAAAGGAGCTTGAAAATGAAACTTAACCTTTTATATTGACATAAAAATGACTGCTTCAGTTTTTACAAAGAAAGGTGTGAGTGAAGGGTAAAAAAAAAAATTAATCTAATCCATTCTTACTTGTAGAGACCTTATTTGAGCAGCTAACATCATCGGTGAAAAGCTGTCAGAACTCTCAGATCTGATAGCAAAGGCTGGCCACAAGCCTTATCAGGCAATAAACCGGCCAGCACCTTCCATTTTAATTAAGTCCCCATGCCAGGAAAGAAGGCTCAGGGGGAAAGCAGGCTTTAGAGGTGCCATGTGTTCATGGAGTTGCTTTATATTCACAGAACCATTTGAAATAATTGCAGCTGGTGTGGACATTTAACTGACCAATTAAAAGAATTTTATCACTTGACTCCTGCCAAACATTTGACACAACTACAAAATGATCTTTGAATTATGCACACCTTTATGGCTGCTCATTCTCCTGGGAGATAAGACTTTCTTCCAGAATTGCTACCTCTCCTGAATTGAGGCCAGCTCTTCCTCTTTCAGTTTCCTGTCACAAGTAATAAATGAAAAATAAACCATTCCATTCTTTTTGCAAAAACACCAAGGACTTAGAGGTAATGCTTTTACCCTAACTCCAAAGAGGCTGGAGGAGACCAATCACAGCTGTTGAAGGCAAGCTGGACTCTGTCGCTGCAGGGGATAAGATCTGCCTGAAACTCACCATCTGTACCTTCATAGCACCAGTTGCTATCAAATTACATTTCCCATAAAGAAATTAAAGAAAAATCAAATCACACACCATATGTAGATCCATCTCCCCTGGTATTATTTACATTTGCCTTTGACATCTTGACTATTATGAGAAAGGACACTTGTGACCTGCTTTACTAAGTTATGGGGGGATGAGGAGCCCTATGCCAGTAATGCCACCATCACATATTAATATCTAACTAGTTACCTTAGGAATAGGGGACCACAGGTTCATTGAGCTATTTCTCTTCACTCTTGAGTGCAGAAGAAGTTTGTTTAAAAAAAAAAAAAAAAAGGAAATAGAAAAGAAAAAAAAAACCACACACACAAATTTGAAGTCATATCGCAAATATTTCTCTTCTGATCCAAAAGTTGGTGCTATGGATAAAGGACAAAACGGGGAGGTAATAGCTGTTATTAATAGTATGCCCCTGAAAGGGTTCAGAAAATTTCTTTCTTAGCTACAAGGCTGTGGTTTATAGCACAATGAGGAGAGGTGGGAGAGGAAAGGGTATAAATTGAAAGAGTGCTTAAAATCAGAACTAATCTCTTCAATGTTGCTCTGTGCATCTGGCTTATAGATATTTAATCTCTCTCAGCACATTGGCTCTTTCCCCTAGATATATTTACATGCTATAATTCCTTCCATCTTACGAAAAACTATCAGGTCACCTCATTCCTCTGCTCAGCTATTGTATTATATCTCTCTCTTACCTTCATCATTACAGCTTTGAAAATCTCCACTTCCTTCTTTCCCATTAGTGCTTCAGTTCACTGCAGCCTTCGTCTTTTATCTTCTTATTCCATTAAACTGGGACATCTCTAATTCAACATACACATTTTTAGTCATAAAATTAGAGTTAGAGTTATGCTCTAACTCTCTGCCCCACTGACATTTTACTACTCCTTTCTTTTATAAACTCTAGCCGTACTCACTGTCCCTTTATTATTCTTTCCTGTTTTCTTTCAACCTCTGTGGTCTCCTCGTCTCACTGCCTCAAGTCTGTCTTCTTTCCTCATCCCCACTGTTGTAACCCTACTGCAGGACCTTATATTTCTTTGAAAGTCTCCTTATTAGTATCTTTTTACTAGTTTGCTGAACTTTCTGTCCTTTCTTCTTGTGCCCTCTCCTGCAGTTGTGTAACGACAGTCATTTCTTCTCCCTTACTTCACCCAAATCTTGCAATGGCCATTAGGATAAAACCCAAACTTCTTATCAGATCCTGCGTGTGTCCCGGTACAGACTTCCCAGCTTCCCCTGGCACTCATCCACAGATAAGAAGCCATGCCAAATTGATCACTATTTACCTGACTGCCTCATTCTCCTAATCACATCTTAATATACTAGTGCATATTTTCATAAAGCCTTTATTCCACTTTTCACCTGGATAACTCCTACTCACATTTCATGAAATGTTTCAAATCTTATCTTTCTGGAAAATCAACCCAAACACCATATGCAGATATCCTAATTCCCCTCTTCATTGTTGTCGTTGTACCCTGAGCATGCCTCTATAGTCACTTGTCATACTCTTTTTCAATTATCTTGTCACTAGATTCATCTCCCCCTAGTAATGGATTATGCTTTTTTATTGATATATTTTCCAGTATTTAGAATAGGGCCAGATGTTATTCATTCCATAAATAATTACAAGAATGCAAAAAGAATGCAAAAAAATAAGGGAGGAAGAAAAGAAAGTAAATGGGCAGGAAGGAAGGAAGGAAGGAAGGAAGGAAGGAAGGAAGGAAGGAAGGAAAGAAGGAAGGAAGGAAGGAAGGAAAAGAGATAAGTGTTACTATGCCAGATCAGCATATGCACATCCATCTACCCATCCATCCATTTATCCGTCTATCCATCCTTCTAACAGTAGTTTCCTTAGAAACCACCCTTTCCCATTCAGTCCATGTGATTCAGGTGAATTTAATTCCACACTTGGCTTCAAGGAGGCCATATGGATTTTGAAAATATAAGCATTAACTTTGTCTGCCAATTCTGAATGTGGAAGCTTTGAACGCTCAAATATTTTAGAGATAGAAAGTATTTTATGTATGTTTTCCAAAAATATGTCAGATTAAAAGTTAAATTCACCTTTATAGTATACATCAACAATGCTAAGATGTCTACTAACTATCCATCAGGTGTTATATCTCAGAAGTCTAACCCATGAAAGAATGCGTTAATTAATTTCAATGATGCATAAACTCATTTACCTTAGATTCAACTTTATATACTGTTTGTAAAAACTTACTTGAACTTTCGTCTAGAACATCTTTATGCACATCCTGTATGTTGATGTTCTTTTGTTGCTCATGGCAGAGTAGCTACTTTTGACTCATCACTTTTCTTTTCCTTTCAATCAGTCATAAAATCCTTCCTCTGAGATGTCTATTAGATATGAAACCTGAATGCCTACTGGCATTGCCAATGGCATTTTAAAACTTATAGATGCCTCGGTACCACTCCCTAAGATTCTGATTCAATTATTATGGGGTACAGCCTGAACACTGGGAATTTTTAGAGCTCCTCAGTTGATTAAAATTCACAGCAGAGTTTGAGAATCACTTCTTTAAACAATAGTAAGGACAGACACTTTTCCTGCTATTTGCCACAGACCAGGGTGCTGGCATCTGGAAGGCATAAGCAAACTGTAGCTCGCCAGGTTACCTGGTCACTAACCAAAATAATTAGGTTATTCATCTTCTTCTCTTCGGATATTCTTCTCTCTCAGTCATTCACTGGCCATTTTAAAATAGAAGATGGATTTACTATTCCATTTTTTAAAAAAGTGTATATGAGCCCTTGAGCTAACAGTTGATAAAAGATTATGAGAACGTCCTGGCATCAGAATGGATTCCTATGGCACTCGTAGCTGCCTTGACTCTCAACCCATTGACTGTCTTACATTTAGCATTGACCTTTGTCACCAGCACCACAGTTTTTTTTTCCTGACTGCACTGAAAGGCAGATAGGAAAACAAATTTTCAAAATTACTACTTTTTATGCACCTTGGAAAATGACTTTTAACAAGTTATAGTATGAAATAAAGCCATAAAGAACAAGAGGAAAATACTCTTTTTAAAGGCACTAGATATTCTTAGTATCTCTTTTCCATGAGAAAATTAGTTATCAGACCACTGCTTTATCTTTGTTAAAACTCAACTTGCTGGAAAAAATGTACAGCTTGTAGTAAGTAAAAATGCAATTTTTATATCCAGAAGTTCATTTTAAAATATGGATGATCCCCAGTTTACAATAGTCCAACTTACAATTTTTCAACTTTACAATGGTGCAAAAGCAATATACATTCAGTAGAAATCAGACTTTGAATACCCACACAACCATCCTGTTTTTCAGTACAGAATTCAATAAATTACATCAGATATTCAGCACCTTATTATAAAGCAAGATTTCTGTTAGATAATTTTGCCCAACTGCAGGCTAATATAAATGTCCTGAGCACATCTAAGGTTGGCTAGTCTAAGCTATAATGTTTAGTAAGTTAGGTATATAAATGCATTTTTGACTTATGATCTTTTCAATATATGATGAGTTTATCAGGACATAACTTCATTGTAAGTCAAAGGTTATCTGTACACAGAACGCATGTTATTGTTTGCCCCAAGTGTATATTGTGATCTAAGATTTAAAAGAAAGCATTGCATATACCTAATTGCTGATGTCAAACAGGTTTTGAAGTGATTCAGCCTTGATAATAGAAAATGGAATTTGAAAACTGAAAACAATCATTTTTATTTGAAAAGGTCAGGCACTCCTATTCCTTTAACTTAGTTGTAAATACATACTTATCTTTTTTTATTGGAAAATCCTTATAGAAAATGCACTAAATGAGTTTATATAGTTCCATGATTTATAACAAGGAAATGTCAACATCCATGTTAATACCATCACAGATCAAGAAAGTAAAAAATTGTCAAAAGCTGGAGCCACCTCCTATCACTTCTCATCCCTTCCCATCTCTCCTGCAAAAGGTATACACCATGCTGAATTTTATCTTATAGTAAATATTCCTTTACTTTCTCTTATAGAATAACCCATTAGTTATGTATCCATAAACACCAGAATTGATTCTGTGTGACTTATTGTATATACATATATAGTGATAATTTATATAAGTATATGGAAATTTTTTATAAATAAAGCTCTAAAATATGTGTTTTTTGGGGTCCAGACTCTTTCAATCTACATTATGTTTGTGAGATTCATTCATATGATTTCCTATAGCTTTAGTTCATTAAGTATTGATGGTACATATTATTCCATTTTGTTAGTATGCCAGAATTTATTTAACTATTTTGTCCTTACTATGTATTTGGATTGTTTTTAGTTTGAGAATATGATGCACAAGATTCCTATGAACATTCTTGTGCATGTCTTTTAGAGCATGCAGTGGAAGTTGGTGTGATGGTTGAGGGAACTGATGTGGAGGAAGCTACGGAGGTGACCAATGGCGAGGCAGCTAACAAGAGTGAATGTGAGTGCACTTCCATACAAATAAATTCCACCGCTGCAGAGTACTCCCGTTCTCGGCAAACTTCCATCTTAGTTTAGCCCTGTGCATTATCTCTTTAAAGAAGACGATTTTAGGGCGTTGGGAAAATTAAGTATTGTATCATTCAACTTTAATGCTCAACGTAGTCACTTTAGGTATTTCCGTGATAGACCAAGGGTTCTAACAGAGATTGTAAAGTTTTTCAAATGTTAAATATGAGAATTGCATTAATTTAGTTTCCATTTCAAAGTACTAATTTTTGGTGTTATAATGAGTATCTGTTAGCTCCCTTTATCAAACTCAATTAACTCTCCATTTCCCTTTAAGTTTCCCAAAATCATATTCCTCAAGATATCGAAGGTCAGTAGATACTTATTATTCAAAATGTTCAACATTCAGAATAAAAAGATACCTAAGGACTTAGAATTAATCTTAATGGACAGGATCATAGGCACAGACACTCATTATCTTTTAATTTCAGAGGCCTATTATTATTGTACATCAACTATGTATATAACACTATGTTAGGGACTATGGCAGGGGGAGAAATATGGGAAGTATAAAATGTCCTTAAGAAGTTTCTAATCCAATTCTAAAAGAAATATGGGTAAAAGAGAACTGTAACTCAAAGCAAAATGAAATTCTGAGACACCTACACATTGGAGTTTAGGAAGATACCAATTGTATATAAACAAGAAATGCTTCAGGGGAAGTAACAAATATTTGAGGTGATCCCTGCAAAATGAGGTTTTGTTTGTTTTTATCTCTTTTTCTAAGATTAGGGAAGATAATATTTTAGGAAGAGAAAATAGCACAACAGAAGAGCAGATATTAGAAAGCACAAAAGCCTTTGATTACTCAAGTTTTTTGTGTGGACAAATAAACCTTTGATTTTGCCGATTACCAAGAAACTGTGAGGAAAATTTTCAAGACCGCTTTCTTTCTAATGCACCTGAAGATACTTATATCATTTGCAATCAGAATAATTACATTTGGTTCCATTTCTCAAAAACAGATCATAGGCTAAAAGGTCAGTGATTTGAAATAATTAAATGTAACTGATAAAAGGGTCTGATGAAATATGAAACAGCATTTATTTAATAAATTATAAAATCTTTGCCCCCTCTACTGATCAAAATTTTACTAATCCTTCAAGTACTTTCAGCCTTATTCTTAGCCTAGAATTTCTCTCTTCTTATTTTGTGTTTCTGCAGTCACTTGTATGTGTTTCTCGGACAAATAACTATATAATGTATTAATATTTAAATATAACACCCCCATATATCAGTTTCCCTTGAAATAGTAAAGTATATATCAAACTATAAAAATTATATAACAAATTACATTTGCCTTTCCCCTTCAATGCCCAAAAGCATAAAGTGAATTTAATGCTCATAGTAACTACATTAAACTAAATAAAGCCTGTTTGTTTCTCCTTTCATTTAGATGTATGCTTGTAAACTGTAAAGATGTTAAGATATGTACTTACATGTAGCATATATTTAACACAATTAGTTTAATGGAGTCTCTCTTCAAATGTATCAGACACTATAAATAAAAAATTGCTTAAAATTTTATTTATATTTTGAAATATACTGCTGCATATCAAATGACCTAATATAAGAATATCTCCCATGAATAATCTCTGCACATTTATGAACTAATCATTCCTAAATGATATAGTTTAGAGTTTTGACTCTACTAAATAAATTCTAAAAACAAAAAGGTAGAAGCACAGAAAACTATTTGTTAGAACACACAGCTTTATAAAAATTATAACTTAAACTAAAATTATACTGATATGCAATCCAGTTATTCTCTTCCAACAACCTGCCATAGGGATATGCAAAGGTTTTATAACTTTAATTGGATCTTTATTCACTAAAAAAGTAATGGCTCTTAAAGCTACACAGCTTAACTACAAAACTGATTGATGTACAATTACAGATGGTCAAAACATTTGCACCGGTAGCTATGTTGTATCCTTCTTTTCCCAAATTATAGTTACGCTTTCTGAATAGAGAATCCTGGACTATATACAATTATGTTCAGTTCATGAAATGATTGAAAAAGCAGCAAAAATATTATTCATATCACTGAGCCACCATGTGGTGGACCCTTGGCTGATTAACTTTTGACATTAAGTTTGGGTGAGAATAATAGCAAATCATTATGCTACCCTGGTGTGACATAGAAAGAATAGAAGAAAGTGAAACTATTTGGAGATCATAATCTAGGCGAGAGGTAGTCCTGTTTGTGTGTGTCGGTGGTTGGGTAACATGACTTAAGGGTCCTTAGAAAGATATTTCTTCTAAATGATTTCCTACTACATCCCTAAAATTTTGCTATTACCAATTATGTTGTTGATTTAAATATTGAAAATTTAATAGCTAGAATATTGGGTCACTAAACATCTTACACAAGTGTTTCTGTCAAAGTTTTTTGGGGGGGATTATATGAGACAGAGTATAGCATGAGGATTTTTCACAGCCTGAGCACATACATATTTTCTTGAGACTTTTGCATTTGACAGAGAGGAAAAAGACTGTGTGGTAGGATTTCAGATACCAAATAAAACTTGCCAAAGTATTTCTCTAGTCCCTTTCCAGTTGAGGGTGGCCCTGATGCATAGTTCTCATCAAGGAATCATGTGGGAATGTTTCCTGAGAATATGAAGATTTTCCTGATTTAAAAACAGGAGACAGAGTCAGCTGGTATATCCATTTCGACACTTTTGCCTCTTTTTGTTATTGCCTTAACTCATTTTGCCCAGAATACTGATTAGAAGCCTGGAGGTGCAGTGGCTATTTTGCAGCTAGGATGAAATAAACATGAGAAAAATAGTACACCAGAAGATGGAACAACTCTGCATCTCTAATAGCATATGCTTGAGCTGTCCTGCCCAGGACTGACAGAGACTTTTTTTATGGCATAAGACTGGCAGACTTCTGAGTCAAGCATGTTAGTATAGAGTTTTCTGTTGCTCGCAGCCAAGTACAATCCTTACAGATACACTTCCAATCACACCATGGAAGGAACTGCCTCCTCCACCACTTACTAATCTTGTTTTAATGCCAAAGCCAATGAGATAAACTGATTTTCCACAGGAGAATGCCAATGTTACATTGCTTAATACAGACACTGATGTTGAAAGTCCTTGTTAAAGGTGCCAAATTCTAGAACTATCCTGAATGATTATTACAGAAACTTAACATAGAAAATGCCACACATGAAAAAAATAATGTCCAAGGTGCTTTCTTTCATGGACTATTCGAACAATTGTTTAGAGCAAAGGATTCCTATCTGTATAATGTCTCCTTTCTCTTGGTCTTATTTTCAGCATGTTTCTTAATGTAGTGTCTGCCAGGATTAGGTAGAAGAAACCCCATTTTGGCCCATAATGGTGCATGACAAAATATCATAAAACAAAAATGAAAAGAATTGAAAGAGGGATTTCTGACCTGAATTCATTTTCTAGATTATAGTTGATAGCAAAATTAAAAATGACAGTAAAAAATGATCTGCCAGAGAAAATGATCCAGTATTATTTGCTGCTATGTGACATGCCATGAAATAGTAATTCAGATAAAAAATGGTAAGAAATTAAATCTTCAAAAATACAGTAGGAAGAATCAATGCAGTTGATGAGAATTATTTCCAATGCTTAATTCTATCCTGAGCTAACAATGTTAATGACTAATTCAATGGAGAGCAGACACCACAGTTTTGTTATTTAGATTAACTCTCTTTATAAAATACATTAACAGTATTCAGCAAAAGAATTTAATGCAGACGGCTTGAAATAAAATATTACTGTGATACAGTTTCATAATTATATTTTGTCCAAGAAGAGACAGAATATTCAGTTAGGACAAATTCGAGATAGAGAAATGGGAATTTATCTTTGAAAAGATTAAATATGTCCACATTGGGCAAAAGCATCTCAAAGAATTTCAAGATCCAAAGTGCTGTAAACCATTGCTAAAATGTGCTTGAATATGCAGTATGGCTTAGATATGCAGTGTTGGTTAAAAAGAAACATTCAAATTAGTTATCAAATTTAGAAATTTAACAGATTTGGAAGAGGGAGTATGTTTTAGCAGTTAGGAAGGGCATGAGATTCATGTATTAGTTACAAGGCTGGGAAATGAACTGAACTGAACTCATTTTGTGACCTAAAGCAAATCTCCTCTCAATCTCAATTTTCTTAGCTGTAAAACTGAGCTGAGGGAGACAACAATCCTATTCTTCCACCTGTCTCACTCAGGAAGACAGGTGAGCAGGAAGTTCCCTTTAAAGTCAGTGCAGAGAAGGTTGAAGAGGAAAAGGCACTACAAACAAATATTGATACCTAGGCAGTGGCATGTTTAAGTCCTGGGTTTTGCCTTTACCATAAATAACCACCACTTGTAAGTATGATTATCTTTGATTTATAGTCAAGCACAAGCTATTTAATTGCAAATACATATTTCCACTTAGCAATTTCAAGATGGAATTGATTTTATATTGCCAATAAGCATGTTACTTCATATGCATATTTGTACCCTTATAATGTCATTAAAATGGATATCAGTTTGTCATACATTATTTCTAGACACCTTTATAGTACCAAGCATATGCTCTGATTGTAATCAACCTGAATGAAACACATCTATGTTTATTTAGAAAGAGATTTTTAATGGTACTTGAAAATTAGATAGTTCTTTCATGTTATGTGGGTTGGGAATGTTGATGTGGATTCTGGGTGGTGCTGTTTTCAATAGGTATTGGATTGTGTAGTAGTAGGTATGGCCATCTTCCAGAAAGGCTAGGGTGGACTCATGGTTACTATAATTCCTTCCTTCTTTTCTCTTTGCCACTTTTCCTCTTTCCAATATCCCTTATTTTCTGTTCTTTTTTCACCCGTTCTTTACCTTTTCTTTCTGCTCTCTCCATTTCTCCCCACCTCTGCTCCTCCTTCTTTTCCTTCTTTCTCCCCTTGATTTCTTCACCCCTTCCTTTCTTTTTCTTTTTTTCTCACCTTTTCGTCTCTCTTTCTTTCATTCCCATTTTCTCCTGTCTTTCCTACTCCTCCAGCATCTGTCCTGATTCCCTTCCAATCATCCATTGTGCTTATTTTTCTTCTTCCTTTCATCCACCTTGCCTCCCTTCCATCCATTCATTCATATGAATGAGTGTGCTTTCCTGTAAGCTTTCCTTCTTTCTTATAACAACGTTGACTGGACACTACTGTGTGCCAGATGGCAAGCCCAATATTAGGAATATTGGAATAAACAGTGCATGGTCTCCAAGGAACGGGATGTGTATCTAAAAGGAAGAAAGAGAACTCTAAAATCTGTGAGAAAAATCACACAGAGGACTATGGAGAAGGAGGTATGGATTGGAATAATGAGGCTTGTGCACAATTTTACATTTCTGTCCTCTATCCTAACTTTCTGAGATCACTCGAGGTGTCTAGGGCTGCCAATAAGCCTCTCCCCATGAAACACTGTGATAGATTATATCAAAACTAAGAATTGCTCTCTCTCCTGCAGATCTCAATTTTTTCTTTCAAGAATAGTCCATCATATTGTCATAAGAAAATTCATTCTGAAGGGACCTTGGATTGGTCAAGAACCAGAGATTACCTGCCTGGGTTTTTCAAATCCTACACTTTCCCAAGAAAGGCCAGCCATCAAGACTGGCCCTTGACTTGGCTCCTAGAAATTGATCTCCGAGTCTTTGAAACATCTTGCCTGACAGGGGTGTTTTTATGTGCCTGAGGCTGTGAGCAATGCTGGATCAGATTGACATCTGGGGCTCTGGAGCCTCAGTAGCTGAGGTCAGTCACAATGGCACTGCATGCTTCCCTTATTGATCTTCAATAAAAACCTTAGTCACCAAGTCTTGGGTAAGATTTCCTGGTTGGCAACACTTCAGAGATGTGATCATATATCATTTCTGGGAAAATTAAACCTGTCTCCTGTTCCTCCATGGGAGACCACATCTGGAAGCTTGCACTTGGTTCACTCATGTGCCTTTTCCCTTGGCTTATTTTATTCTGTATTCTTTCACTATAAATATACCGTAACAATGAGTATAACAACATAATGAGTGCTGTGAATACTTTTAGTGATCAACAAGCCTGAGGGTGGTCTTGGGGACCCCTAGCACGCCAAGAGATACCTGTCCCTTTTACTGTACTTTTCACAGACCACACATTGTACTATAGTTATGAATAGGGTATCATTGGGAGAAACTGGGTGAAGGTGTATGAGATTGCTATGCATTGTTTCTTACAACTGCATGTGGACCTACTTACAATGATAGTGTTTAAAAATAAAGTGTCTTTAAACAACTCTTTTAATTGTACACTTAAAATGGGTACCTTTTGCTTTCTATCAATTATACTTCAAAAAAGTTGATTTTAAATTTTGTGGGTTTCAAAACAAATCTCCTAAGACAGAACTATGAAAATATGCTACTATGAAGTTGCATTACTTTAAGACACTAGTCCTTGACTTTCATATAGCAGCCTGAAACGTTTATATATCCCTTAATGATAAAAAGTTTTATTACTAAATAAACTTTTTATGCTTTTACACTTAGGTTGAATGTTTTCCCAAAAGGCCCCTCAATCTCTCTCACAAATAGACTTTTATAAGGCAGCCCCATAATTTTGTCAGAAGTACTTGAACATGCTGTAAAACCAGTTGGACACAAACTATTACAGAATGCTCTCTTAAAAATAAAAGGCATATTCTATAACCCTACTCAACCAACTCAAAATGTATTTATTAAGTGCCTATTTAATGGCAACATTATGTCAGGAATTGCAGAAATTATCAAGTTGTTATAAAACAAGATCCATACTTTTATATACCTTATCATAGCTCTACTATAAGCTAGCTATGTTATGTCAGTTAAGTTAATGCTCAACATCTCTAATCATTAGAGAAGTGAAAATCAAAACCACAATGAGATATTACCTAACCATAGCACTATTAGGCATTTACCCAAATGACTAAAAGACATTCTATAATAAAGACATCTGTACCTGAATGTTTATGGCAGCACAATTTACTATTGCAAGGGTGTGGAAACAACCCAAGTGCCCGTCAATTCATGAGTGGATTATTAAATTGGTATATGCGTACAATGGAATACTACTCAATAATATGAAATGACAGTGATCTAGCACCTCTTATATTTTCCTGGATAGAGCTTGAGCCCATTATCCAAAGTGAGGTATCACAAGATCGGAAGAATAGGCTCCACATGTACTGGCCATCAAATTGGCACTCACTGACCAACACTATGGTGCTCACATGGTAGTAATATTCTCCAGGGATTAGGTGATTGGGACGGTAAACTCACAACTAATGGACGCAGTGAGCATTATAGAGGGGAAGGGCATGACTCTAACCCTCGCTTGGGTGAGGCAAAGACATAAAATGTAACCAAAATGTTTGTACCTCATAATATCCTGAAATAAAAAAAAAGTTCCTTAACATTTTTAAACTTTAGTTTTACACCTGTAAAATACTAAAAAATAAAACTACATACCTTATAAGTTATAAAAATTAAATGAGTTTCAAAGTATTATATAGCAATGCAAAGAAAGTACCCTAATGGATGGCAAAGCGTAAATACACCTGGGAGTTCATGAGAGACTGAGTTGAACAATGACTAGAGTAGCCTGGGAAGTATACACATGATGGGATTTGAGTTACAGGTGGAGAAATGAGGTAGAAGTAGAGGAAACATAAAACACTAATAACAAGGGAAGATGTTTGGATTTGAACCATAAATGACAACAAAACTAAAGGGTTGTAGTGGGAGATGAGGATGGGTAGATGAAGGGTACAATTGTAGAGACTCTGACTACTAAATAGAACTTAGATTTTTATTCAAAAAGAAATAAAAACTATTAAAAGTTTCCAATATGAGTGCAATTAAAATGTGATGCTTTTAAGAATGTGAATGTGTTAGGACATGGACATCTTAGCGGGGAAAAAAGAATATGAATGTGATATTACTCAGTAAGATGGTTTAGAGTGATAATATTCAGAGAACAGAGAAAGAATTTAGGAAACTATTTTGATGATCTAGAAATGAGATGATAAAAGTCTGAAACCTTAAAATTTGGACCCAAGAAGTAGAATGAAAATAAACTAAATATACTATTTTAGTGTAATAATTTAACCTATGGCAACAATATGATGTGCATATTTCTTTCTTTAATAAAGAGAATGTATGTTGATTTAATGGTTAATTAGTAAGCTATAACTCTTATACATGTTGTTATTTCCCTTCAACTTTAATTTAGTGTTTTTCTTTCAGGAGGTGAATAACTCATTATTAGTGACAATATATCAAACATACACTGTTAAATTTTTTACTGAATTTGTTACACAATTACCTTCAGACTACTCATTAACCCATCCAACAAAAAAAAAATTGAATCTATATATTGCATACTGTATTAGGTTTAATAAATATATAAACTTTTATTTATAAGATGAAATTTATGAATTTTAAATCTTCAATATATCTCCTGTTTTCAGTTTCATTTCTACAATTGTATAAACATAACCACCACAATTCTGACATAAAACACTTCCATCATCCGCCAAATTTCCCTGTGCCCTCTCTGCATTAAGGGTTGGGGACCCTGTGGCCTCAAGGCCTCAAGGATCTGGATCTGGCCATCCAGATCCCCAGGTGTGGCCCCTCAACTGAATCCAAACTTCACAGAACATATTCCTTTATTAAAGAAATTCCTTGCCAAGGAAACTTATTTAAATGAAATCACACAGTTGAACTCTTTTATTACTAACTTCTTTCATTTAGCATAATGCTTTAGAGATTCATACATATTGATTGACAAGTCTATGAGTATAGTTTGTGTCATTTCATTCCTGAGTAGTATTCAATTGTGTGAATAAACCACAATTCTTTTATTTATTCACTAGTTGTTGAACATTTAGGTAATTTACAATTTGGGACTATTATGAATAAAGCTTCTATAAATGTTAAAATACAAGTCTTTGTGTAGATATATACTGTGTCATATGATAAAACATTTAATATATGCTTAACATTGTAAGTGTTTATAAGAAACTTTATAATTTTTATAAGAAACTTCTTTCAATAGTGGCTGTACCATTTTTATACCCACCAGCAATGTATGAGAATTTTAGCTGTTCCACATCCTCATCAATATTTGGTATTCTCAAACATATTTTTAAAAATTTTAGCCATTCTTTTGGGGGTGAAGTGGTAGTGATTTGTGACTTTGATTTGTGCTTTGCTAATGGCTAAAAATGTTGACCATATTTTCAAGTACTTATTGCCATCCTTATATATTCTTATTTTTTCTGCTTTATTGAGATAAAGGAATTATATATATTTAAGGAACTGTATATATTTAATGTGTACAACTTCATGTTTTGATATATATACACATTATAAAATGATAAACATAATCGAACTAATTGACATATCCATCACCTCACATAGTTCATTTCTTTCCTCCCTCTTTCTTTCCTTCCTTCCTCCCTCTATCTTTTCATCTTCTTTCTTTTCTTTCTTCTCTTTCTTTCTTTCTTTCTTTTTCTTTCTTTCTTTCTTTCTCCCTCCCTCCTTCCTTCCCTCCCTTCCTTCCTTCCTTCCTTCCTTCTTTCCTTCCTTCCTTCCATCCTTCTCTCTTTCTCTCTCTCTCTTTCTTCTTTTCATGAGAAGTCTTAAGATATACTCTCTTAGTTAATCTTCTTTAGTATAGTGTCTATTCAAATACATTGCCTATTTTAATTAATTTTTATTATCTCATTTCTGATTTGTAAGAAGGCTTTTTATTCTGGATATATAAAGGTTCTTTACTGGATATATACTTTACAAATAGTTTTCCCCAATATTTGGCAATTGTTTTAGTTATTCTAGCTTTTATGAGTTTCATATAAATTTTACAATTCGCTTATTAATTTCTTTAATAAATTTGTTTGGATTTTTACTGTGATTACATTGAACCCATAGATCATTTTAAAGAAAACTTGACATTATAGCAACACCAAGTCTTTTTTATCTATGAATATTGTATCTCTTGCCATTTATTTATGTCTCTAATTTATCTCAGCACTGTTTAGTAGTATTTGGTATATATTTTTAATTTATAATTTTTAAATGTATCCCTATGCATTCTACAATTTTAAGGTATTTTAAATTGTGTTGTATTTAAAATTATATTTCTAAATATTCATTGCTAACATAAAATGCAACTTGTTTTTAAAATTCTCCTTGTATATTATAAACTTGATAAACTCAATTATTAGTTATAAAGTGTTTTTGTGAATTCATTAGGATTTTCTGTCAAAAAATTATTTAGTCTTTTAATAATGATTGTTTTACTTCTTAATTTTCAATCTGTAACCACTTTATTTCTTTTTCCTACCTTATCGCACTACCCACAACTTCCAATGGAATGTTAAATAAAAGTTGTGTGTGGAGATTTTTGCCTTGTTCCTGATCTTAGAGGGAAAATAATTTAGTTTTTTACTCTGAAATATGATTTCAAAAGAGGCTTTTCATGGGTGCCCTATGTTATAGTGAGAAAATTCCCTTATATTCCTACCTTAACTAAGTAAAGGTTTTTTAAGTGATAAATTAATATTCAAATTAATATTCAATATTGTCATTTTCTTACAACTATTAAGGTTATATATATAAGAAGATTTTATATATATATATATATATATATCTTTTTCTGTCAGTGTGGTGAATTATGTTGATTTTTAAGTGTTAAATCATCTTTACACTCCTGAGACAAACTCCTACTCAGTTTTCTAAATGTTTTAGGGGGGTGGGAAATACATATATGTTCATAAAAATATTAGTCTGAGATTTATTTTCTTGTAATTTCTTTATATGGTTGCAGTATCTGATTGCAGTCCTTGTGATTTGGGTATTTTCCCTCTTCTTCTTTCTGTAAAAATTTGTTTGGAATTGGTAATATTTGATCCTTAAATGTTTGGTAAAACTCACCAGTGGAGCCTTCTGTAACTGGAATTTATTTTAAGGGAAGTTTTAACTACAAATTTTATTTTTTACATAATTATATGGCTATTCAAATCACATATTTCTTCTTGAGTGAACTTTCTTAATTTATGTCTTTCATGAAGACATATGTGTGTACTTCATCTAATCTGGCAAATTTGTTGGCATAAAGGTTTTTCATAAATTTTTAAATTATTTTTCAAATGACTATAGAATATGAAATATTGATGCCTTTTTTATTCCTGATATTGATAATTTGTTTACTCTCTTTTTCCCACTGATCTATCTGACTATAGGTTTATAAATTGTGGTCTTTTCAATGAGACAGTCACAGTTTTTATTGATTTTCTCTATAGATTTTTGTTGTCTATTTTATGAGATTATTAAGTATGAAATGTGTAATTTCCTTAAGTACTAAGTTTGACAGTTGATATTTCTGACATTTCACTCTATCACTTCTTATTTTACTTCTATGGTGAAGATATATCTGCAGTATTTCAAACACATGTTTTGGCTTGTGATTGTATTTCAAATTTTTTTAGAGCAATTTTTGTGAAACCCATGGATAAGTAAAAATGTCGTGTTATTTTCGAGTATGAGTTCTGTTGTGGAACCAATGCAGTGCAGACAGCTTGAAATATCAATGAAATGTTTGGGAAGGCTGTGGCTAATGAATGCACAGTACATCGATGGTTTAAGAAGTTCTGTTCTGGTTAGTTTAATCTTGAAAATGAGCCTCATGGGTGACCTGAGACGAAGGCGGATAATGAAGAGCTGAAAGCTGTAGTGGAAGCGAATCCATCTCAACGTAGGAGTGAATTAGCAGCAAGGTTTGACGTTACCATTCCAACAATATTGGACAATTTGAAACAAATCAGCAAGTTATAGAAGCTGGATAGATGGGTACCACATAAATCAAATGAGCATCAGAAGAGAAATTGCCTCGAAGTTTGCCTTTCTTTACTCCCACAACATAAAGGCAAACCATTTCCACAGCATATTGTTATGTGTGATGAAAAATGATTCTTTTTGAAAATCACAACATGGGGCACAATGGTTGGATAAAGATGAAGTCCCAAAACACAGTCTAAAATCCAATAGTCATCCAAAAAAGCTAATGGTATCTGTTTGGTGGTCTAGCATTGGTATTATCCACTATAGCTTGATGAAACATGGTCAATCGATTACAGTGGATGTCTACTGCAACCAACTGGATGAAATTAGGAGGATGCTTGTGATTACGCTGCTGAGATTGGCAAATAGAGACAGGCCAATCCTCTTACAAGACCATACATCACAGAAAACAATGCTGCTCAAACTACAGAAGTTGGACTTAGAAATTCTCTCTCATTTACCATGCACCACCTGATGACCACTTCTTCCAGGCTTTGGACCACTTCTTGCAAGGAAAAATTTTCAATTCTCAACAAGCTGTGGAAAATGCTTTTCTCGATTTCATTGCCACTAGCTCTCCAATATTCTTCATTGCTGGCATAAACAAGCTACCATTAAGATGGCAAAATTGTGTCAATAATGTAGGGGCATACTTTCATTGATTGTATTGCTTCTTGTTTGAGATATAATAAACTAAACTTTTGATTTGAAATTGGACTTATTATTTCTGCTCTTATCTTTTTTATTATTTACATCCTTATGCACATTTTTTGGGTATTCTGCTGCTCTCCTCCTTCTTCTCCTCCTTCTTCTTTTTAGTTTCCTAAAAGAGAAGTTTAAATTACTTATTTGACACCATTTTTTAAAAAATAAGTTTTAATGCTATAAATTTCCCTTTTTGCCCTTCTTTATTTCCATCTCAAAAATTCTGGTATGTCACATTTTTCTTTCTCATTGTTTTATTTTCTAATTTTACTTTTAATTTCCACCAGAAATATATGTGTGTGTACATATACAGAGAGAAATTTATTTATAAATACATATAAAAATCGATTGCAAGGAAATAAATTGGCTTATGTGATTGTGATGGCTGGCTAAGTAATTTCTACATTGCATAACATGCAGTGAAGAAGAGCAGGCTGGAACCCTTTGGGTGCAAGCTGAAGCTGTAGTTCACAGACTGAATTTATTAATATTTATTTTTTCTGAGAAGTCTAATTTTGTTTTTAGAGACTTTCAACCAATTGAATCAGGTTCATTCTTGTTATACAGCATGATCTTCCTTATTTCAAGCAAACTCACTGTAGACTTCAATTACATCTACAAATGTCTTCACAGCAACACCTCAATTAGTGTTCTATTAAGTAACTTGAAACTCTAGCCTAGCCAATATGGCACATAAACTGGCTGCCTTAGTTCGTTTGTGTTGCTATAACACAATACCATCTGGAAGGGGCTAGCTATTTAAAAATTCCCTCCAGCCCTTTTATCAACTTCTAATCAAATCCGTACAGGCAGAGCCCTCTTGGTTTACTAATCCCTGAAAGACACCTCTTAATATTATTGCATTGGGAATTTAGTTTCAACATGAATTTTGGAGGGGACACAAGCGTTCAAACCATAGCACTAGCCATTACCTCAACCCAGTGGTTATACAGAAGTGTATTCTTAAATTTCTCAATATTTGGGGATTTTTATATACCTTCCTTTTTGCTTTCTAATTTAATTCAATTTACCCACAGAATATACTTTGTATGATTTAAATATTTTTACATTTATACAGCCTATCTTGTTGATCATTTAACTTGGCAATTGTTCCATGAACACTTAAAACAAATGTGACTTCTGTTATTCTGATTTCTGGTAGAGTGTTATATAAATGTCAAATAGCTTTAATTTGATGTTCGAGTTACTATATCGTTAGTGAAGTTTAGTTTATTTGTTCTAGTTTTATTGACACAGAAGTGTTAAATTTTCTAACTATAATGACGGATTTGTCTATTTCTCCTTTCTCTTCTAAAATTTTTTCTTTAAACATTTTTAAACAATATTTTTAATAAGATATAATGTACATACTATAAAAATTATTATTTAAAGTTGTTCAATTCAGCAGGTTTTATAAATATAGCCATGTGTCACTTAAAAATGGAGATACATTCTGAGATATGCATCATTAGGTGATTTCGTCATTCTGTGGACATCCTAGAATGTACTTACACAAACCTTGGGTGGTATAGCCATCCAGGCTATATGGTATAGCCTATTTCTCCTAGGCTACAAATTTGTAGAGCATATGGGTTCTTACATTTACCAACATAGTCTCAATGTTCATTCTCCTTGTAGTATGTATTGTTATCTCATTTTTATGGTCTAATAATCATCATATGCATATTTAACTTCTGTTAGTTGTTGATTCATGTGTTAAAACTCCATTATAAGTTAATAAACATTTAAAATTGTTATTTACTCTTAAAGGATTAATGTTTCTATCATTATAAAATGTCCCTCATTATTTCTGCTAATTGTTCTTGTTCTGAAATCCACTTTGTCTAATATTAATATGGAACCTCCCATTTTGTTTTCAAATAGAGTTTACATGTTATAATTTTTTGCATCATTTGACTTTAAGCTTATTTGTATCTTTTTAATTTAAGTGGATGTCTTGTAGACAACAAATAGTGGGTCTTGATTTTAGGCTGACATACTCAAACTTTTAAATGGAATAGATTAGTTGCATTTAATATGCTTATTCTCTCTCAATATAATCAGTGGTGGGTTAAATTTATTACATACCTATCTTTGTCCCATCTGTTCTTGATTCTTTTTCACTTCTTTTGGATTTGTTTGGATTTTTTTGTGATTCTATTTTATCTCTGCTACTGGCCAATTAGTTATATATCTTTATTGGTTTAATAGTGATTTTCCTAGGTTTACAAAATAAACCTTTAGCTTCTTACAATGTAAGTTCAAATAGTATACTGTTTCACGTGTATTATAAGAAACTTGCCAGTGTATATTTTCATTTCCTTCTCCATATTGCTGTAAACCTCACAATTTATTGTTATCAGTTTTACCTTAAACATTCATGTATCTTTTAAAATATCTTTTAAAATTTAGGGAAAATTTTTTTGTTTTGCCCACAGATTTACCATTTCTTGTGTTCTTCATTACTTTGTGTCAATCCAATTTTCCTTTTGATATGGTTTTCTATTTTCTAAAAGGTATTCTTTTAACACTAATTTTATCACGGGTCTTCTGTAATGAATTCTCTTGGCTTTCTTTTGTCTCCAAAACTCTTTATTTTACCTTAATTTATAAAATATAATTTTGAATGTGTAGTGAATTTTAAGTTGACAGCTGACAGCTGTTTGTTTTGTTTTGTTTTCGTTTTGTTATTAAGTATTTCGTGAGTGTTGCTGAACTATATTGTTACTAGGATGGATTCTAATGAAAATTCTCCATTGTATGGAATGTCTCTCTCTCTCTTTTTTTTTTTTTCCTCATTGCTTTTAAGATTTTTCATGTTGGGCTACTGGGGGAAAATGGCAGATCAGTAGTGACCTCCTGGCTCTCTGCTTCCAAAGTAGGTGGTGAAGAACGTGGACAGCTGCACATGAGCGGATCACTCTCCCACAAGAACAGCATTGTGAATCTGTCAAGAAGCAGCATGAGACAAGCAGTTCTGGGAAGAAAAAGAGATGAGTTGGAGAATCGACCACAAAGTGTGGAGAGTGTGGGATATACAATAGGGAATAGAGCAGGGGATGGCTGCGCCCATTGGCTGGCCAGGCAGTGTGATCTAACCCACAGGAGGATGATTCTTCCTCCAACGACCTCCACATCCACTCAGGCAGGAGAGCGCCTGAAGTCAGTGTGAAGTTGTGGCATGGGATGACAGGCTATGTGGAGAAGAGACAAAAGCAGGAAACATTTTGAACTCCTCAGTGCTCTATACTAGGTTCACACTGGGCAGGACAGGGACTGGTCTGAGTAGACACTTCCGGGTCCGCAGGAGGGAGTTTGGAGACAAGCACTTCGCCTCTGGTGGTCAGTGGGACCAGAAAAAAGGAGGTGAACACTAAAAGGGAGGCTCTGCCCCTGGAAACCGCCAAAGATTAGGCTGGCTCAGGGTGGGACAGAGAGTGCAGGACCCTCTACTGGACTGACATGAGACAGTGGGACAGGGAAGCAGTAGGGACAGCCAGGGGCTCATTGAGACAGCCTGCCAAACCCAGCACCCACTTCCACCTGAGCAGTCACCTCCAGTGCTAGCTCTCTGTGGGTGGACAGCCACCATTTTGGGGGTCCACAGACTAGAAACACTGTGGCACCTTGCAGTTCTGGGCACCACCTGTTCCCTAGCCCAGCAGGGCAAGTTCAGGCAGCGGTCTAGGGCAATGCGTCTCCCAGGCCTGGCAGAGCAGGCCACGCCCTTGGAGGAGGGGAGTAATGAGAGAAGCCGCTTTCTAGGCTAAGACTGGCAGCGGCCTCAGGTGGCATTCCACCCCCCACACACAGACCCTGCCCCCACCAGGCCACTTGTCTTTCACACCACTGGGGTAAACACCACCCTTGGAGGTGGGGAGTAATGAGAGAAGCCCATTTCTGGGCTGGGACGCACTGGGAGCCTCAGGCCGTGCCCCTCCCCCAGCCCGTAAGGGCAGACTCCCCCATTGGAGGAAGGGAGAAGGGAGAAAAGTTGCTTTCTCTGTGTGACTGGCCCTCTGTGGGACCTTGGAACTCAGCAAAAGGGGCAGACTGTTGATTCAGTCCAGTGGGCTGGTTTTGATCATCTGATAAAACTCTTGCCCTTGGCATCCGGGCCGCTGTGAGCTTTGGGGCTTGTGGACTGGGAAGGAAAATCCTGGCCAGAGTCCTCAGGAATTGCACCAATTGACACCCCCCACCAGGAGCTTGCAAGTGTGGTGAAAGAGCCCTGAATAACATATTGGCAGCTCTCTGCTAGTAGCAGATCAAGCAACCACAGAAGTATATGCTCTCAGGCTTGCAGGTACCAGGTGCCCTTCCCCCACATAAAGTGGCAACAGGGCTCAAGTAACCCTTGGGAGTGACAAGACATTTCTCAAAGATTGGGGCATTCATATACCCCATTTGGGGATTTAGAGCCCAACACAAAGACATTGGATTACCTGATAATTGATTCCTCCATGCAAACTACAAGCAACAACAGGGAGGGTAATCCGTAGCTCAACACAGTGCCTTCTATCTCAAACTATTGGAGGGCAGCAGAGTCACACACATAAGAGTGATTCACCACCTGGAAGCTTAAGCAAGGGGTCCAAACTCACTAATCTCCTTTGGGAAGAGGTGAAAAGAATCTCTTTTCAATAAATGGTACTGGGAAAACTGGGTAACTACATACAGAAGATTGAAACTGGATCCCCACCTCTCACCTCTTACAAAAATCAATTCACAATGGATAACAGACTTAAATCTAAGGCATGAAACCTTAAGAATCCTAGACTAAAATGTAGGGAAGACTCTTTCAGACATTGGCCTAGGCAAAGAATTTATGAAGAAGACTCCCAAAGAAATCACAGCAACAAAAATAAATAAATGGGACCTGATCAAATTAAAAAGCTACTGCACAGCCAAGGAAACTATCATTAGAGCTAATAGACAGCCTACAGAATGGGAGAAAATGTTTACTTTCTACATATCCAATAAAGGGCTGATAACAAGAATCTATGTGGAATTCAAAAAAATCAACAAGAAAAAATCAAACAGCCCCATCAATAAGTGGGCAAAGGACATGAACAGAAACTTTTCCAAAGAAGACAGAATAATGGCCAGCAAACACATAAGAAAATATTCATCATCTCTAATCATTAGGGAAATGCAAATCAAAACCACAATGAGATATCATGTAACCTCAGTGAGATTGGCATCTATCACAAAATCCCAAAACAACAAATGTTGGTGAAGATGTGGAGAGACAGGAGCACTCTTACATTGTTGGTGGGACTGCAAATTAGTACAACCTCTATGGAAAAGAGTTTGGAGATACCTCAAAGAACTAAAAATAGAAATATCATTTGATTCAGCAGCAGCACTATTAGGCATCTACCCAAAGGAACAAAAGACATTCTATAATAAAGACACCTGCACTCAAATGTTTATGGCAGCACAATTCACTATTGCAAGGATGTGGAAACAACCCAAGTGCCCATCAATCCGTGCATGGATTAATAAAATATGGTATATGTATACAATGGAATACTACTCAATTACAAAAAGCAATGGTGATCTAGCACCTCTTATATGTTCCTGGATAGAGCTTGAGCCCATCCTCGAAAGTGAGGTATCACAAGAATGGAAGAATAAGTACCATGTGTACTCACCATCAAATTGGCACTAACTGATCAACATTAAGCTGATCGCACGGTAGTAATATTCATTGGAGGTTGGGGGAATGAGGTGGGTAAACTCACAACTAATGGATGCGGTAAGCCTTGTATGGGGAAAAGGGAATGCCTCAAATCCTGGCTTGGGTGAGGCAAAGTCATAACA
>CAUYMX010015610.1:0-20123 GCA_963573855.1 Lepilemur septentrionalis
CCTGGGCTGTGGACCAGTACCAGTCTGTGTCCTATCAGGAACTGGGCTGCACAGCAGGAGATGAGCGGCAGGTGAGCAAGTGAAGCTTCATCTGTATTTACAGCTGCTCCCCATCACTTGCATCATGGCATAAGCTCTGCCTCCTGTAAGATCAGCGGTGGCATTAGATTCTCATAGGAGTGCAAACCCTACTGTAAACTGCGCATGCGAGGGATCTAGGTTGCACACTCCTTATGAGAATCTAATGCCAAATGATCTGAGGTGGAGCTGAGGTGGTGATGTCAGTGCTGGGGAGCGGCTGCAAATACAGATTATCATTAGCATTAGTTTGACTGAATAATAAATGTAATGTGCTGGAATCATCCTAAAACCATCCCCCCCCACCAGTCCGTCGAAAAATTGTCTTCCATGAAACTGGCCCCTGATGCCAAAAAGGTTGGGGACCACTGTTCTAGAAGATAATAAAAGCCTATCCGTGGTCCTGTCTGATCTGTTTATAAGATAAAGGACTAGAACTTCTCCAGACTAAACGAAAGCATGTTGAGAACAACACTGAATGTCAAGAGCATGTCTAAATTGACCAGCATTTAAGATTAGTACTGGCAGACTGATGGCATGAGATTTGTGGTCAGACAGAACAGGGTTTAAACTGAAGCTCTCTACCACCAATTGGCTATGAAACAGTGAACCTCGCTAAGTGTCAGTTTCCCTAGCTATGAAATAAAAGTACCTACCATGAATTTTCAGAAGATTTAATAAGAATGTGTGTGTGTATAAATATACACACCCATGTAAAATATTCACATGTCTCTGTGTATCTTACATAGATGGTTATTAAGATACAGATATATAGTGAAAGGACACACAGTCCTTAGTGCCTAATGACAACTATTTTGATTATAACCTCTTCTGAGTTAAGAAATCTTCTAAAATGGTCACTAAACCCTGGGGCGGAGGCAGGGATCCTCAATAGCCAAATTCCTTTAGCAATGGCTGTGTCAAAAAAATAAAGATATTAACCTTAAAATTTAAGAAAAATTATAATAAAACTTTTTTTTTTGAGAAATATCCAGAAAATGAATAAATTCAAATGCTTTCATGGCTCCAGTTGAAAGAAAAATTAGGAAGATAACAGAAATAATACAGTACTACCTCTTGTATCTGGGTTTATCCATGATGTTGCACAGTGAATTTTCAAGGGACACCCATTAAAAACCTTTGAAAAACATGCACCCATCTAGAAAAACAAAGAATAACCAATATGAAAGAGTGACAAATAACCATCTTTAATATGATATATATAATGTAATTATTTTCTATTTTAATGTGGGAGACTACAGACGGTACACTGAAATTATGATCTTCACATTTACAGAAACAAATGTATCATAGTGATGTGCCTAACAATGGTACCATAATGATTTTACTAGAGAAAAAAAAATTCAGTCACATTTTATTTTTTCTATCTTTTCAGCTAAACAAATCAATAATAGCAACCAATTCTACACAGTAATTTGCTTATTAGAGTATCATTCACAAGTCTCGTATCAAGAGCAATACAATATTCCCTGGTAAAAGGGAAATCATAATCTCTACAAAGGTAGAAATTTTTCTTGTTTTGTTTCATGAGCCTAAAAATGATATTAATCACTGAATTTCACCTTACAAAGAGAAAGAGTATGATTGATTTGAAATTCAAAATTCATTCCTTTTTTTTTTTTTTTTTTGAGACAGGGTCTCATTCTGTTGCTTGGGCTAGAGTGCAGAGGCATCATCATAGCTCGCTGTAACTTCAAACTCCTGGGCTCAAGTGATCCTCCTGCCTCAGCCTCCTGAGTAGCTGGGACTAAAGGTGCACACCACCACCACATCCAGCTAATTTTTTCTATTTTTAGTAGAGACAGGATCTCGCTCTTGCTCAGGCTGAGACTTGAAATTCATATATGTACTTTATCCTCAAAACATAAGACTTTTTTTTTTTGAAATTAAGCAATCTCATTGTTTACCCAGAAAGATTCATTAAAGAGCTTTACTATTTGATATTAATATTAACTTATCAAGTCTATTTACAAATCTTTTGGGTAATAAATACTTCATAATGAAATATGGTATCACTCATTTGAACTTTATGTTGTATCTTCAAATAGCAAAATGTTAATTTTGAAATTATTGTTTTGGTTAAATACTCAAAGTACTAGAAAGCTTAGTCAGGTAATCACTTTTACTATCAAGGGAAAAACTCTACAAAAATATCTGGTTAGAGGAAATTTCTGTATTTGCCCTGTTGTCCTAAATTGGCATTGTGCATCATTTTATATCAGGAATATTTTACTCACAAAAATGAAGGTATGTTGTTGAGAGAATACATTGACTAGCCGACTGCAATGGATTAAAATATTAACACCAAATGATCAAAACAAGAACCTTAAAATTTCCTTTTCAATAATAGAAATCTACCAATTTTTTTTTTTTTAAGATTTTAGTACTAAAAAAGAACAAAGAACAACTTAGCCTGACAATACCATCAGGAGGTAGGAGATCAATAAAACCATGTTTTTATGACATAGGGCAGAAATGGTATCACTTAACTAATCCTAATAATTACCCTTTAAGACGGCTACTGAAATTTGAATTTAAGGTACTGCTAACCCCTAGAAACCCAATGGCAAAATCACGAACAAATAATCAATCAAGCCAGTTCCCAACCTTAAGCTAATTTCTGTAGCTGGATCCTATCTGGCACTTCATGGTTGGGAGTTTTTCCTACCAAATTACATACCTGAGGTAAGAGTTTTATTTTATAGCAAAATAGGAAGTTTGTCCTATTATACGTATTTCTGTTATAAGTATATATATGCTGTATAATATAAAGTATACTTTATAAGTTAGTATTAAAATAATTCTTAAATATTTATAATGTAATTTAACACATTAACTGCCATGTGAGTTGTATTTAACTCATGCTAGTTTTGAGCCTGGGGCCTTGTGAAGCATATGTAATTCACATGTCTCTTTGGGAACCACGTGGTGCACAGGCAACTCACACTGTCATGCCGTAGCATACATGTTATGTGATGGGTGGCCCCCTGGGCAAAACCCTGCAGTTGGTTCGTGAAAATCTTACTTATTGATGTTCTTACTGTTATAATTAATAATGGCAATTTAATTGCATATAACTCAAGCACAGAGAACAATAAAAACAAATTTTTCATTAAATTAGAAAGGATTTTTTTTACTCTATTTTTGTAATAAAACACCGTGGCCCCAAAGAAAAAAATTTTTTTCTAGTGCAGCAATGTGTTAAATATAAGTTATAATATAAAGTATATGTACTTTACAATATTAAGTATAATTTATATGCTATACTAATTAAAAAGTAGAGTTAGAAAGTAAAAAGGCTAAAAGGTAGAGTTGGAAGATCAAACACTAGAAAAACTAAGCACATCTTCTAAAATAGTGCTATATAAGGTTTTTTTCCCTCAATTTCAAAATACTAAGGGAGTACAAATTTTTTTTGTTACATGGATACCTTGTATAATGCTTAAATTTGGGCTGTTAGTGTGCCCGTCACCAGAATAGTGTTCATTATACCTGACAGGTAAGTTTTATCCCTCCCCCCTTCTTGGTTTCCAATGTGCTTTACATCTTTTTGTGCCCATCATTTAGCTCCCAATTATTAGTGAGTACACGTGGTGCTTGTTCTTCCATTTGTGAGAGGGGAATGGAATAAACAGGATAATGGTCTCCAGTTCTACCCAAGTTACTGCAAAAGATGTTACTTCTTTCCTTTTTATGGCAGAGTAGTATTCCACAGTATACATATACTACATTTTCACTATCCACTCATGAATTCCTGGGCACTCAGGCTGATTCCACATCTTTGAAACTGTGAATTGTTCTGTAATAAACATCTGAGTACAGGCGACTTTTTGGTAAAATGACTTTCCTTTGGGTAGATATCCACTAGAGGGACTGCTAGATTGAGTCTATACTTATTTCTTTCAGGAATCTCCATAGAGATTTTCCACAGAGGTTATACTAATATGCAGTCCCACCAACACTGTATAAGAATTCCTTTATCTCTGCATCCATGCCAGGATTTCCTGTTTTTTGACTTTTTAATAATGGCCATTCAAACAGGGGTAAGTAGCATCTCAATGTGATTTTAATTTGCATTTCCTTGATTATTACTGATGTTGAGCATTTTTTCGTATGTTTGCTGGCCATTTGTCTAACTTCTTTTGAAAAAGTTCTGTTCATGTCTTCTGCCCACTTTTTAAAGGGGTTATTTGTGTTTTTTGTTATTGTTGTTGGTCAAAGAGCACAAAACTTCAGCTAGACAGGGAGAATAAATTCAAGAAATCTATTGTATATCATGGTGACTACAGTAAATAACAATATGTTGTATACCTAAAAATCGCCAATAGATTTTAACAAAAAAACAAGTATGTGAGGTAATGCATATATTAAATAGTTTGATTTAGTCATTCTACAGTATATACGTATACCAAAAGATCAGGCTGTATACCAAAATTATACACAATGTTTACTTGCCAATTAAAAAAAATAAATAAAAGAGAAAAAGAAAGACAGCATGGTCTAATTTAAAACAAAAAAACCCAGCTGGGCACAGTGGCTCACGCGTGTAATTCCAGCACTTTGGGAGGCTGAGGCGGGAGAATCACTTGAGGCCAGTAGTTTGAGACCAGCCTGGGTAAAATAGCAAGACCTCATTTATACAAAAAATTAAAAAATTAGCTGGGCATGGTAGCATGTGCTCAAACCCAGGAATTGGAGCTTACTGTGAGCTATGATTGGGCAACTGCATTCCAATCTGAATAGAGTGAGACCCTGTTTCTACACGAACAAACAAAACAACCCAGACTATAATATAGGACATCTAAATTCTGGCTAGAGCTGAGTGGAATTTTGTGATCTGGGTAACTAAGATCTTTGGGTCTCAGTTTTACTCATGGGAAAAATAAAAGGTTGAGCCAGATGTTCCTTCAATGCTCCTCCTTGTTCTAAAATTCCATAGTTTTGATCATTGAAAACATGTCAGAAAAAAAGTCACATCTACATTTTGTACTTCCTTAGTATGTTCATGGGCCTCTTTCACATTTCTTCAAAAATAGCTGCAAATAAGATTATTAACAAACGTTGGAATCAAGGAGCTTTAAAATATATAATTTATCATAATTTTATTTTGAAAAGTTACTTTTAAGATATAATCAAATAATATTTCAAGAAGCAATCTCATAGATTTTTTCAAAAACAATGAAAGTTCTTTCAAGAAGGCAAAAAATCTAACCAAAGATACACATTCAAGCAACTATTTGTCATTGTACTTAGTTTGAAAACTTGGCCTATATGATATTTAGTACTTACATGCACTTTAGGTGTTGGGGGAAGACCGTTACTAATAGGCTTCTAGAAAAAGAACACATACATGATTACACATTTTTTGCTGCTGCTTCGTATAATAATACCGTATTTCAAACATATTTATCCAAATAAAATACATGAATACATTGTTCATAAAACAAAACATCATAGATAAGGCTGAAGTTTCTTATAATGCTTTCACAATGTACTTATTTCTAGTATTTGTGCCCCAAAAACCAGTTTGGTGTGTACCCTTCCAAATCTTTCTCTAGGCAATTAGATAGATGTACTTATATATTTGTATAGCTTTCCAGACTTTTTTTGTATATATTTACATACACACCCCCATGAAAAATACTGTTTTTCTGTGTGTTTTAAAACATAAAACATATGCACTATTTATCTACCTGTCCTCTGCCTTAAAACTGGGTTTTATACAGCATTCCGTATCAGCCAGGCAGACCTACTTCATTTACTGCAGCACAGTATGAATATAACATACTTTATTTAGATACTCCATAAATGTTATTGGATATTTAGGTTATTTTCAGTATTTTACTATAATAACAATGCTGAAATGAATGCTCGTGTATACCTTCTTATGCAGTGTGTGAATGGTTTTTTTCAGTGTATACTGTGGAAAGTGAAACTATTGGTATGTGCAGTCTGTACTTTACATGTTAGCAGATACTGACAGCCAGACTCCTTTCAGAGTGTGCGTGTCACACATCACATGTACCAGCAATGGACGAGAGTTCCTGGTTCCTTATAGTCTCACAGCAATATTATCAAGCTGATTGGTGACACATTTTTCATGTGTTTCTCATTAATTCGTATGCCTCTTTCGCTAGGAAGGTTGAGAATCTTTTAGAAAACTATTTGGTATCTGTACTTCTTCCTCTGTGTATTGTCTTTCCTCAGTTTTTATTGAAATTTTTCATATCTATTTGTTGGAGTTTTTAAAATATATTTTAGATTTGAATATTTTACCTGTTATACATACAACAAATATTTCTCCTAGTCTGTAGATTATCTTAACCATGTTTACAACATGTTTTCTCGATTGAAGTTTTAAATTTTGATGAATTCAAGTATATTAATCCTTGGTCAGAGCATACAGACAATTATAAGGAAAGCAAACGTAGCGCATTTGCTCACCCACAATATCCTTAAGAATGGCAGATATTTTTCCAAAGGGCTGCATTCCTGAGAATATGAAGTATCCCCTCGAGAGGGAAGCTCTTTGGGTTATATTCAGACATGAATTTTATGAAAGTCTAGATTTCTTTCAAAGCTAATAACAGCATTTTCAGAAATGACATTATAATTTTCTCCTCAATCTGATACAAATCAAAATCATTTAAACAACGAGATAAAAGCAAACAAAGAACCCTGTTGATTTCATATATGACACAAAAATATGAATGACATTTGTGAAATTAAGATTATATGACATTTTACTTTGTAGATACATTTTTGAGGATGTACAACATATTACTGCCAACAATTTCTGACAACTTTTTATTCCATTTTGCAATTAACTTATACTTATGTACTTTTTTCTAGTATTTGTCCCCCCAAATTTCTAGTATTTGACATTCTTAAATTACCTGATGTCATTTATCTTAGCAAAGTTAAGGTTAAAAGTTAAAGTTATCTTAAGTTAGGGAGCTCTGAATATTATAACTCTCAGATTTAACTTAAGTACTAACAAAATTGGCTTTAAATAATTTCAAGAATTACAGCAAAAACTGTAAACATGCTTCAATATACCACAGATACTGCTTATCCTATGATGGAGCCGTTGACATATTTATCTCAGAATTACTGAGACTGTTAGAGTTCCTTATCTTAAGTAAGGTAGCAGAAAGAGTTAAAAATGCATACACAAAAAGTTGCTTATATCTCCCAAAGGCAATCATATACTGTGTTACTGTCATTGAGCTGCATTTTTATACTATTACATTAGCAAGGCCGCTAAAATTTAAACTGTTCAAAGCAAAAACGAACTGTTCAGTTGGACAGAACTTCATAAAATCCATTCCTGAAGGACATTTTACACTTTTGTTAAAAATGTCCTAAATTTCACAAATTATAATGAACCCCAGTCAAATGCCTTAATTGAATTTTAAAAAAACAGTAACATTCTATAGCAAAAATCTTTTAAAAAACTTAAATAGTACAAAAGCCTCTAGTAATGTGCTTACTGCACAAACCACAACACATATGTGCACATAAACTAAATATATTACAAATTTCTATAAAAGTAACAAATGTTAATATGTAAAAAATTTCAAAAAATACTTTCATCTCATTGACATCTGTGGAAGTATTAAGGATTTTAAGGATTTTTTGCTGTTTTTTCAAATTCTATGATGACAGATGAATGTCTTCCAGTGATCAGAATTCTTTACAAGTGTTTTAAAAATGTATTTCTTAGGATCCCCGGTAAAGAATATTTATGTTTTAATAGTTACGTCATAGTGTTTTACCTAACATTTGTGCCAGGAGTAGCTGCTAAGGCTAATTTTACCTTTCCTGAAGTGACATATCTACTAGACTTTCTCCCCTTGCTAGCTGTTTTGTGTAAGAGCAGCAATATCACTAATTATCCATCTATAGCTAGAAATTTGTCTTAAAGTAGAAGCTGTAACTTTCTTTAGCTATGTCCTTCTTTCTATAACTTCTTCAGACTGTAAGAGAAAGTTTTAAGTATCAATTCTCTGGGATTTCCTTTGACCCTGGACATCATTAAAAAGAAATTAAAAGGAAAAAAAGACTCAATTCTCATCAATGAGGATAATGATAGTTATTTTGTGAACAATAACAAGAATACTAAGCATTTATCAGTATGAAGAAGACCATGTTTTATATTATAATATGCTACATAACAAAGTGGTCTAAATAATTTAAACCCCAAAATGAATCATTCAAGTTTACCATAGCAAAGCTACTTTTTTCCAAGATTTAAATAATCTCTTCATCATTATAATTAATGCACTAAAATAACAATATAATTGTAAAATATATGATTGCTATGGTTTCACTAATTACAAGTGTGAAATTAACTTAATAATGAAAAAGGAAACAAATATAAGTAGAGGTTATGAATATCAATACCTACTGGTACATCTTTCTTTTCTTTCCTTGAAAGGTTGGTGCCTCTATGTTCATTCTGCTGTTGATACAAGGAGCCATCTCGTTCACCATTTAACTGGAAGGAACTCACTCCATTTCCTTTAATAAGATATGTTTAAGTATATTGAAAAATGAATAATTTTCAAGAAAATTTTCACTCAGAAAATTATCAAGTAGGAAAGAAATATATTAACTCTGAGATAGTTTCATTACCATTGGATCACCCAATCAGAATATTTAGTACTAAAGTAAGAAGTCTTATATGTACGTTCTTCTACTTATACCTCTATTTGTGGCACATTAGGCAAATTTAAATTCAAGTTTACCTAAGAACATGCATTTATTTGCATTAAAAAAACAAAAAAGAAATACTGAATTCATAACTACTTTCAGAAAAGGGCTGATTTATATTGTGTTATCCAAGAAACTTTAGTTGCTCTTTTTTTAATTGGTTCTTTTGGATAAGATAAACTTTACAGTGTTAAAATAGTACCTTCTAGCATTAATTTGGAGGCAAGTACCTAGCAAATAATGATAGTCATTTTTCTAAAAGTGATTATAAATGAAATAAAATAAAGGAATTAGACAAAGTACCCTCTTGTTTTCTAAAACAGAAGTAGCCTAGAACCCAAACACATTTTCCTCGTTTGTTCAGAGTTTAATTTCCACTGCCTCTACACAGTAGCTGAGTGATGAATGGGCATAGACCAGTCTCCAGAATAGGGAAGACTCAATATGAAATGAGAAACGAGGGACAAAATAACCCAGACTGGGTCATAGGGAATCCTGTCACACAAACACTGAATCATGAGGCAAAAAGCAGAAAACATCTCCATAGCCACTGCTTTCCTTCTCCCTCAAAGGAATTTCAAATACTTTCTTAAAAGAAAGATTTCCTCCACTTTCCCCCCACATATATGAAAACTTGGTAACACATGTGCTGTCACCCTCCCCCCTTACCTAAGGCAACAGGCTTTTGCGGGGGTAATCTGGGAGGTGGTGGTCTAGGTGGAACCTGAGATGGTTTTGCTGGGCTCCCTGATGTGGGACATCTCTTGATTGTTCCTTGATTATCATCCTCAGTAGAATGAGTTTCCTGTGGTATGAAGATGGACTTAGGCTAAAATAATATAGAAAAAGAGACCAAAAATTAAACATGAAATTATCTTCCGAAGTATATATTTTATAACATAGAAGGCTTTCAGAGGCTTTCAAACTGTGTTTACCACAGATGAATCTCAAGGTTATTCAGCTATCTGGTTCAGATTATCTTAATGTATTATTTAAAATATATTCTAAAAATGAACACTAAAATGTGTAAATTTCCCAGGTTTTGCTGCTGTGCCAAAAAATGGGGAGGGGCTTCTATGTCTTTTTATTTTTTTAGAGACAAGGTCTCACTCTGTTGCCCAGGCTGGAGTGCAGTGGCATGATCATAGCTCATTGCAGCCTTGAATTCTTGGGCTCAAGCAACCCACCTGCCTAGGCTTCCCAAGTAGCTAGGACTAGGCATGTGACACCACACCTGGCTAATTTTTTAAAAAAAATTTCTGCAGAGACAAGGTCTCATTATGTTGACCAGACTGGTCTCAAATTCCTCACCTCAAGGGATCCTCTCGCCTCGGCCTTCCAAAGTTCTGGAATTACAGGTATGAACCACTGCCTGGCCAGTGTCCTTCTATTAATTCCTCATAAGCCTTACCACTTAGACTAGACAAATAAAAATATTCTAGTGTTTCTTATCACTTCCAATTTAAAGGATTCTCTGTTTATTGTATATTCAAGCTAATCAAAGTTCAGCTCCTCATCAAGGCTAATAAACTCTCTCCTGGTTGACTCAGTGTCTTCTATGCTATAAATGCTTAATCTTTCAGACTAGGGGTAGAAGATACCAATTAAAATTTATCATATTGGAGAATACAAATACAATATGCCTGAGAAACTTTTTTGTGCAGACAATGGAAAAATCTCTAGTTGGCTAAAGGTTTGGAGAATTTATAAATTACAAACGTGTCCCTTATTAGGAAGATTGCACAACACTTTTTCTTTGAAGTTCAGATCTTTCTACTTCTGTTAATATAAAACAAGCAAGTATAGCATTATTTACTTGTGTGAATCAGATTTTCTCAATAGTACAAAATGAAAATAAAATAAACTGGATGTCAAGGCTGGTAAGACTCCAACTCTCATTTATTATACTCAGATTTTAAATGTTAAAACAGCTCATTTTATAATTAAAATCTGCTATGCATATGAACTTATAAAATTAAAATAAATTTATGGTATCACCATTTAGTAACTTATTATACTCTTAAAAAGTCCCAACAGTGGAAATTATTTTATTATTTTATGATGATTTAGGTTGGAAAAATAATTGTCAAAAATTTTTTGAAAATCACTACCATATTTTGTATTTTTCATTTAAAATTATCTTCTGAAAATTAAATATTTATGATAAATCACTATCCTTTACCCATTCTTAGAAATCAGTATTAGTAGATTGTAGATTTTGAGGAAAAAAAATCTTACAAAATGCAAGTTTTCTAACCCAAGTAAAATAACACTAATCTATTAATACAATCGTTTTTGGCATATAAATTTCTAGAACTTGTTACTTAGAATGAACACTGAAAGTCAAGCTTGGCATTTAGAAAAAGACAAACAAAAACAATCAAAATCACCTACTTAAATCATAGTTTAGCAACTTCATGATTTTTCTTTGTGGATTGCAAATGAAAAGCTAGAATAACGATCAAGGCAGTATTAAAGAGGCAGAACAATAATACACATACACACATAATTCAAATTAAAAAATAAATTTGTCTACCTTTGGTGGCAAAGGAGGTGGAACTTTTGCTTTCATGGTTGAACTAAAAACACAAGAGTTCAGAATCAGAATTATTCATTTTACAAATGAATTGATTATTAAAATATAATTTTTTCAAAGATATGAAAAAAACTCTATAAAAACAAGTACCATTTTCTAAGATTATGAGTTTTTTCAAAAGTATCTTGTGAAATGTTCAAGTTATGTTGAATGAGGTTTTTTGTTGTTGTTGCTGAGACAGGGTCTTGCTCTGTTGCCCAGGCTAGAGTGCAGTGGTGTCATCATAGCTCACTGCAACCTCAAACTTCCAGGCTCAAATGATCCTGAACGAGGTATTATTTTGAAGTAACTGGGAACTAGAGGACACTTTAAGTGAAACAGGCCACAGAAAGACAAATACTGCATGATCTCACTCATAAGTGCAATCTAAAAAAGTTGATCTCATAGAAGTGAAAAGTAAAGGATACTAGAGACTAGGAAGAGTAGGGGGAAGGGAGGAATAGGGAAAGATTTGTATTACAGTTAGGTGGAAGGAATAAGTTTGAGTATTTCATACCACTGTAGGATGACTATAGTTAACAATAATATATTATTTAGATTCAAATAGGTAAAAGGAGGATATTGAATGTCCCCAACACAAAGAAATGATAACTGTTGGAGATGATGGATATGTTAATTACCCTGACCTGAACACTATACATTATATGTATCAAAACATCACTATACATCACATGAATATGTACAATTATTATCTGTCAATTTAAAAAATTAAATTAAAAAAGTAATTGAGTAGAAATGTTTGCTTGGTTTCAAATACTATATTGTAATTAAAATTGGAAAAGATAACTATAATTCTAGTTTATATCAATTGAAGGGTAAAAAATTAATATAAGCAATAGCTGGCTTAGGAAAATATGATATAATATAAAATATATCACATTGTAAACTTCATTTTTGCTCATCAAAAACTATGTATGTGCTGTATAAAATTACAGGCAGAATTTGATTGAAGCTAAGATTCATTATAACTCAGGATTAGTTTTAGAAATAGAAAGAATTAAAAGATGATGAAACCCAAACTTCTCAGATGAGGATATTGAGGCCCAGAGAGGTTATGTGATCTTATGCAAGGTCACAGAGTAGTGAGACAGAAAGGAAAACCTATGGTTCCAACTGCTAATCAAGAGCTCTTGTCATTCTACCATGAAAATGCATCTTTCTTTCTTAAAGAAAGAAAACAAAAAACTAAACTAAAAGGACTAAACATCAATGCATACATAATAGTAAAAATATTTCCTCTTTAAAAACATACATTTATATCCATTTATTTGAAATATATCAGATGAAATTTAATCAAACATATAACAAGCTTCCTTTGTAGTTTGTAGTAATAATTATAGGACCTATCAATTACTGACTAATCTACCAAAAAAATTATTATTCTTATTAGGTTTTTTCAAAGTTCTTTGTTATCAACTAGAATTATAGACTGAATTGTGTTGCCCCAAAATTCACATGTTGAAATCTCAACTTCCCAATGTGACTGTATTTGGAGATAGGGCTTTTAGGAGGTAATGAGGTTGTTAATAGTGGGGTCCTAAGCCCACGGGATGGGTGGCCTTATAAGAAGAGGAAGAGAGATTGCTCTCCCCACATCCTCCTACATGCACAAAAACAAAAAAGGCCATGGTAAAGACATAGCCAGAAGATGGCTGTGTGCAAGCCAGGAAGGGAGCCCTTGCCAGGAACCAAGTTGGCGGGCACCTTGATCTTGAACATCGCAGCCTCAGAACTGTGAGAAATAAATTTCTGTTGTTCAAGCTACCCAGACTATGGTATTTTGTATGTCAGCCTGAGCTGACTATTACAACTGGAATAGAGAAAAGGAAAGAAATCACGGTACAACCCAAAACATTGCATTTCTAATGAGACTAAAATTACTGTCACTGTTAAGCTGCTAGATTTATGAAATCAGGTCAAATGACATATTTTCTTTTTACCAAAAACAGCAACAGAACTTACTGTTTAGATTCATCATCATCCCCTTCATCATCTTCTAAATGTGCCACATGTCCTCTAAAGAAAAAGGATAATGCCATTGTTATTAAATGGACTTTTCCAAAACAGTGTAAGAAGAAATTTTGGAAAATGCAGGAAAGACTACTGCAAGACAAAATTTTATTTCTACATCTTTATAGGATAAATTCAGAATTAAAACAAAACAAAGCAAAATAATCTTAGGCTACACAACAGAGAAGGGGGCAAGCTCACTACTGATCTGTGACATGAAGTATAAAGTATTTTAAGTTTAGTTAAAAGTTAAGATTACCGCTGATGTAATTCTTCTTCAACAGACTTAAGAAGACTCCTTAAAAGAAAACACAAAAAATGTGAGTAAATAAGCAGAGAAATAGCAAATATTTATTTTTATCACTTTAACCTTACACATAATTTTTTTGAATGATTACTTTTTTACCATTTACTGAAAATTTGCTATAATGATCATCTCTGTAACCATAAAATATCAAGTTATATTTAATGAGATACCTTTATTTTCTGTTGTTAATGTCTTATGTATTTTAAATAAGCAAAATAAATTCTACTGTTTATTGAAAAATATCAATTCAAACAGAAGACAATTCACCATGAAATGTCACAACAGTACTGACAAAACAATAATTGCAGGGTCAATTGTCAGGGGTTTCCAGGACTTAAATTTTACCTGGAATATTATACCTGACTCCTGAAATTATATTTTCTTTTTCTTAAAATAAGGAAGGTGACACACTTTAAAAAAGCATCATGCTCTCAGGCAATCCTACAAAATGAAACTCACCATGTTGGATCTCTCTGCAGAAGCATGCATGCATGTGATGTGAATACATGAATGTAGTAGCACTTTGCTTTCACGGAAGACACTCACTTACCTGAAGGATTTGTTCTCCAGTGGTGCTCGGGCAAACACATTTACACTTTTGGGAGACTAAGCCTGTATCAGACCAGGTGCGAGGATTTTACCATTAGGAGCAGTATACAAAACTTTAATTTGCAGGAATGTAACAGAGAACTTAGAGCATTCCTCAAGTTCCCTTACTTGTTTTCACTGCAAGTTCATGCAGCATATTTCCTAAATTATACTCTTTAAGCATAAAATCTCAATAGCCTTCTCCTAGTTAATGGGATAGAGAGAAATATAGTTACTCATAAATTGCTGGGATAAAAGTGGTTCAGCAAAAAATGTACTCTCTCTAAAAGTTATAAGGTAGCACCTTTTAATCATTTTCCCTCCTAAGACATATTGGGGAAAACTGCCCTCAGAATTATCAAAACATAAAACCAGAGAAGCTGAAAGGTAGGGTTATCCACTAAAAGCAAATGACTAGCTTTTAGCAATCAAATATTTTAGTTAGGCCAGCTTAATAACAACTTAAGTTTTAAAAAATAATAGTTATGAATCTGGAGTGGTAAATGCCATTGGAAAACCATAAACTAACTGCAAGTTCTATTGTGTAAATATAAAAATTGAGGTACCACAGTCAGATATTATCTTACAAAGTTCTCCAAGGGCCACTTCTAAGAAAGTAGGAGCTTCTGTCTAGAGGCAGTAGAGCAAAGTGAGGGCAAACTTTAAAGCTAAGATTGCACAAATCTGAATCTTGCTTCCACCACTGTGGTATATGGCCTTGGATACGTCACTTCTGTTTCTCTACACTTCAGTTTTCCATATATGTAAAATGGAAATCACCACAGTACTTATCTCCAAGTGACCATCTGAAGATATACTGAATTAACATAGGTAAAGAGCTTAGAAGAGTAATTGAGAACACAGTAAGTACTTGATCAGTGTTTTCTTCAACATTATTGTTGACAAGCAACATTTCTGTAAACTAGTAGTTCTTAAACTGTGGTACAGGGATATTGGGGGTTTCATAGTCTCCTGTAGGGAATCTGCAAGGTCAAAACTATTTTCACAATACATAATCCCTTTGTCACTCTTATTTTCTCATGAGTATACACTGAAGTTTTTCAGAGATTATAAGAGGTGTGATATCACAACAGATTAAATGCAGTATCAAAACACTAGAATTTAGTTGTCTTCCATTAAGACAATGTTAAGGATACTTTTTAAAAAAATACAAAATAATGCTACTTTTCTTAATATTATTTTGTTTCAGGAAAAATAGCTATTTTTCATAAAAAATGTTATTAGTGGACCTCAATAAAATGTCTGCTGTATTGCACTGACTTATATAAAGCCTCTTGCAATTATTTGCTATCCCTAAGTCTCATGAGAAGAATCAAAGGTATTACAAAGAAGGTGCTGTAAAGAGATGCATTTCATCTAGCTGCTAAGGACAGGATTTTTTTCTTAAAAATACACAAAAAATGTATGTTACCTATGGTAACATATAAAGATTATATTATTTTAAAACATTTTTGTAAATATTTACAAACTTTCTCCACTTAATTTCCAATATTATAAATATTGATAGTTATAATCCCTATAAACAAAAGCTCTTTTTAAAGACTGTAAAGGAATCCTGAGACCAAAAATTTGAGAAGCACTGCTTTAAACTATATTACCAAATTAAACATATTGTCTCTGAACTGTAAAAGTGGGCTTTTATATCATTTATAAAAGATGTGAAAAAATACTTTTTCTTAAGCACATGACAATATTTTTTGAAGCATTTTTTTCTCTAGTAGAAAATATCAGTATTTGAAAATACTTAGGAGGAGAATTTAAAATGTAGTTTTACTTGCAGTTGCCATATTTAATTGGATTTATATGGTATTCCACTTTTTAAAAAGAATCTTTCTAGGAGTTCTCTAACAATAAAAGAAAGGCTAAATAATTGAACATGGAAAAGCAGCTAGCTCATGGTCTAGGAACGCATATATATTTTTTATTCATTTACTTGTAAATCTACTATGTGTTAAGATATTTTGTTCAAGTTAGAGAATTCACAAAATCTTAGTGAAAAGTGCAATATATGATTTACTTCTTTAGGCTTTACAAAGAGAACATAAAACATGGCTAAATTTGCTAAAAGGTCTGTTTATAGTAAATACTGTATCTTGAGAACACTGGAGAAAACGTGATTGTGATTTATTCAGCAAAACTCAGTGCTACACAATAAACAATGTCACTATTCACTAGTCCACTACAAGTCTCTCATTATGGAATTTTTAGAAAATAAAGTACAAAACAAAAATAATGCCATCAGACACTGAACGACTAAGTTAATCTAAAATGACTAGGAAATTTGACGAAAAGGTTAAAAATGAAACAGTGTACAAACACAGATTTAACTGATGAAGTGAAGAAACTGATATGGGAGAAGTCTAGAACCACCATCAAATACTCAGCATATTCAAATTAGCTAAGGAATTCATGCTGCAGTTACTTAAATCCTTCACAATTGCCTACCTGCCCCAAAACAATTTGTAAATACTGCCCTAATTATATTTCAAAACAAAACCTCCCTATTTCTCTAAAACTGAAGAGCAATTTTAGTCACTCCTGTTATTCACTTGCTCATACAGTCAGTAATTATTTACATAGTAACTTACTATAATCAAGGGCAACTAATAAATATTTACTAAATCCTAATGTGCTAAATGCTTTACAATGATTATTCCATTTCATCCTTAGCGCCCTACGAGGCAGATAACATTATAACCCCCATTTCTCCAAGTTACGTAGTTTTACAGGAAGAGCCAGTTCTGCCTCTGGATCTGGCATTTACTACTGTTACTCTCAATTGTGCCAGAAATTGTATAATTCAATTTATTCTATACACTATTACTTAAATTATTAGAAGAGAATTTACCTTTAAATTTTTGCTCTACATTAAAACAAAACCAGAAATAATTTAGAGTTTTCTTTTAAAAATAATATTTTGTTGGTTTTAAATAAATGGTCAGAAAAGTTGACCTCGGTGATATCAGAAAGAGAAAAGGCGACAACCAAGTATAAGTGAAAACACATATGCTTTCTGTTGAAAAAAGAAAAATGCTATGTAACAGTTCTAATTTGATAGTTCCTGTATGGTCTGGATAGGTAGAAACCCATCAATGGAAATCTGTCTGCCTGATCACCTATGGAGAAAGCAGGAAATCCCGTGAGTTTTAAAACACTGCCTGGTCACAAAAATAAAGCAGACATATCAATACAGCAAGAGAGGTGCTACATCCATGCTCATGTCACATGTATGTATATACCTACACATGAAACACAGCCAAAGGTCAAACTTTTGGCCAACCTACCTTGCCAATGATTCGTTATATAGAATACAGTTCCTTAAGCAGGGATCCAATTAATCAAAAAATGAAGGTTGGGCAAATTATTAACATTTTACCTACCCAAAATAACTATATACTATGAAAATGCCTAACAATCAGAAATCAGACAATGAGAACTAAGGAATCTGGAAAAGTATTTGGTGATGGGCCATATGTTTTGTATTTTGCAAGTACATAATTTAAAAATATATTTTAAATGATTCAAAAAAAAGTAAATGATATATTTTTTTCAAATTTTCAGTCTCTTAAAATACAGCAAAACTTGCTAACAGGGTCCTTAAAACCAGTGACCTCATATTTAGAGAATATAAAAAACATTTCAGATTTTTTTTATTTGCTAACTCCGAGACAAATTTTCCTTTTTCGTTCACTAACAGGCTAAGACAAGTTATAAATAGCAAATAGTTACTATTTAGGTAAAATTTCATTTTTCTACCACTGAAATTTTATACTTATTTTCCATTTTAAAAAACATAAAGATCAATAATTATAAAGAGGCTTAATAATAGTATCAAGGCTAATAATAATATTAAAAAACTCATAGTATTTAACTGAAGTTTTGCTTAAATCAAAACTAATACATTTCTCTAGGTTGTCAATCAAAGCCTTTTCTCTGTGTTGGGAAAAGACAGTATATTTAAGTAAAAAACATTTGGTTTATAAAAAAGAGGAAATAACATGATTTTGCATTATTACCTTTAAAACTAACCTATTTGTCTTTAGTCACCATTTCTCAACTGCTTAACTTAAAATATGAGAATATATATGCCTCATATTGTAACTGGCTCTATGAACAAATTTCAATGATCCTTATATGTTTTCTTATAATCTCCTCCCTTAACTACCTACTGGAACCTTTTTGAGTTGTTTACCAGAAATGGTGGAATTTTACAAGAGATTTCAAAGGCCCCCCGAGCAAGACTCCTGATGCCAAGAATCACCATCCCCCACGACCTGCCCCAATGTACTGGCCCCTCCTTAAAAAGCACCATGATCTCTGTTGGTCAGAGATAGATTTGAGACTATTTCTCTCCTGACAGACGTCTTTTACATTAAAATTCATTTCTTCCTTGGCAATCCTCCTTGTTTCAGTAACTGGGTCTCTGTGTGGCAAGCAACTGGATCTAGGTTGAAACCCCCTTGCAGTGTCGATAACAAACTCTAATGCAACGGAAATCATATTTTGAAGGTTTAAGTTGTTCTGATTATTAAAATAGTACCTACACTGCTGGAAGATTTTGGCAATTTAAATGATATTCCCTCATTATTAACGCAATGATGAACAGGGAAAACAGTAGAAAAAAGCAAAAAGCATATTGTAAAATATATCTACCAGCCTAATACAATTTATTACCTTAAATATTAAAATATCATGTTAAAGCCAACTTAGTAATTCTTGAATTAAATTTTAGAAAAACTTTACTTACTTGTTTGCACCTAAAAAGTAACTACCCTGGTGTCCTTGTCCATATTCTAGTTGTAGATCCTAATAGTACAAAATAAAATATTTAGCAAAATGGTAACGTATCAACACCACGATATACTAACATATATTATTTAAAAAAAAGAAACCACGGATCTCAAATAAATCTGTATTGCTATATGTTCTTAAAAAGAAGGCATGGTAGAACTTCCAACAATAAAATATTTCAGAAGTTTTTAGTCTTAATTTAAGTATTTTAGTATTTAGGTTGAGTAGTTTTCTGGGAATTCTTCCAAATAATACACGCAAAGTTTCATTTATGGTTACTGCTATTATAATCAACACTCATAAAACTCAGTTTTTAGAAAGAAAAAAAGCTCAGATAAGGTATTTATTTTCAAGTTACAATGAATCAAAAATGATCAGAGAAGAGAATAAGCAACAAAAATCTTGGTTTTCTTTGTACTGAAATAATTATGTATATATACATGTTCACATATTTCTACTGCTGATTCATGTGGGTAATAATTTTTTAAAGATATATAATTGGACACTATTTTTAAAGTAAATTATACATGTGAACTTGTACAAGACTGTAAATTGCATTAAAGAGCTTTCATGAATTTTTTAAAGGGTAAAATAACAAAATTTCAAATTAGTTTTGTATGAAGTTGCCTTTTGTCCCCTTTTTAAAAAGCCACTATATTTTAAGCACTGTTTTAACTATAAAGGGGGATTATTTAACATTTTAAATGAATCTATTTACAATAAAATGCTATATATAGAATATAGTATACTTAAAGTGCTTTTTTATTTTTTTTATTTTTTTATTTTTATTTTTGAGATAGAGTCTCACTCTGTTGCCCGGGCTAGAATGAGAGCCGTGGCATCAGCCTAGCTCACAGCAACCTCAAACTCCTGGGCTCAAGCGATCCTTCTGCCTCAGCCTCCCAAGTAGCTGGGACTACAGGCATGAGCCACCATGCCCGGCTAATTTTTTCTATATATTCTTAGTTGGCCAATTAATTTCTTTCTATTTATAGT
>CAUYMX010015611.1:0-16033 GCA_963573855.1 Lepilemur septentrionalis
GTTAGACACTTTCATTTGTATAAAGTGTTCAGAAAAGACAAATCTGTAGAACCAGAAAATAGTAATAGATTAGTGGTTTCTTTCTGGGGCGATGGAAATACTCTATAACAAAATTAGATTTGGGTGATAGTTGCACAACTCTGTAAATGTACTGGAAATCATTGAATTATGCATTTAAATGGGTGACTCTTATGATATGTAAATTATACCTCAATAAAGCTGTTAATAATAATAATAAGGTACTGTGCTAGGCACTTCAGGGGTTACAAGTATGAATAGAAGCTAAGCACTGCCATGCTAGGTAGAGAGACACACAAGAAAATGAAAGAGACATAATTCATTGAGCGAGAAAAATGAGGATACACTATACATTAAAACTTTTTTTTTTAGGAGCAATTGAGATATCTGCCACCCAATTAAACCATGCTGGAAGATATACTTGTGTCGCTAGGAATGCAGCCGGTTCTGTTCATCGACATGTGACCCTTCATGTTCAAGGTATGGAAGGTTATTTTACTCATTAAAACCTTGCTGGGTTTGGGTTTTTTTGTTTTGTTTTGGGGGTCTTTTCTGGTCATGTTTATTCTTCAAAGATGGTATTGTCTAGAGCTCTGAACCTTAGTAATATCTTGGGAACATGAAAGCCTGGAAAATATTTTCCAATAGACTGAAAAAGGCACACAGATGAAAAACCACTCAGAACAACCTCACAATTATCTTTCTTTTTGGAATTTTATAATCTGTTCCTGCTTCTAGTCTTCCAGTGGAGTTCTTCTAATGGAAACTGGCTATAATAGCAAGATTCAAAGAATGCAAGGTGGCCAATATTCACTTTTCTCTTGGACAGTAAATCACTAATATTTTGGAATCATAAATTTGGGTATACTACAATAGACATTCCTGCCACTAACCAGTGAGTGTTATTACTTCTTTTTGTTGATTGATCATATCTTATAGAGTCTCCAGTCATTCAGCCCCAGCCAAGTGAACTAGATGTGATTCTAAACAATCCCATTTTATTACCATGTGAAGCAACAGGGACACCCAGTCCTTTCATTACTTGGCAAAAAGAAGGCATCAATGTCATCACTTCAGGTACCTGCCACTGTTTCTATCAGATACATTCATTTTTTTATAATTCAGAAGTCAGTATGATTTTTTTAAATGACAATAAAAATTCTTTTCACTCTGCTTTTGTAACTGTGATGTAGGCAAAAGCCATGCAGTCCTTCCCAGCGGTGGCTTACAGATCTCCAGAGCTGTCCGAGAGGATGCTGGCACTTACATGTGTGTGGCTCAGAACCCAGCTGGCACAGCCTTGGGCAAAATCAAATTGAATGTCCAAGGTACCTAAATAATTCATCTCTATGTTTTCAATTCAAAAATATTTGTAACAATGTATGACAAATATTCATATATCTAAAATGATTATGCTGCTGTTTCCCCATAGTTCTCAACGTTCTTAGTTTGCATTAACCTAGTTGTTTTTCTATTACCCTTATGAAGAAGGAAGTTTAATGTGTTTTATTTTGTTTGCCATTGTTGGTATAAGAAAACTAAAGCATCCCATACTATTTTGAACTTCTATGGATCTGTATTTGGTACTCTATTTTATTGCAGTATGTATTTAAGGTGATTTTTAAAATTATTCTTTCCACATACTATCTTGTATACATTATGAAACACTGGATTGTAATGCTCACTTAAAAATCATAACTGCAGTTAAACTAACTTGATGCAAAAAAAATTGTTCTCAAGAAAAAGCAGAGTATTTTCATGTTTTCTCATTTAACTGATATTTTCTTGATATAATTCCCATATATTGCATGCATTGCTTCTGTGAATAAGTGACCTAGTCATAGGTTTCAAGCTACTGAATTTGAAACAGCTGATTTTGAATTTCTTTGTAGTGTGATTTTCCTATGGTGAGTTAATGAATATAGCAAAGCTCACTTTTCTGCATATTGTAAATCTAATTTCTTTGTATTTTTCAATGTTTACTTTAACTGAAAATACATGGAACATTACAGACATGATCTTCTTTTATGGTTTTAAGCTCTAATGGGGAAGGAAAAACTGAAACTATCAAATAAATGAAATGGTGATAAATTTGATATATGCTATGTAGAGGAAAATCAAAAGCTGAGATGGAGAATAATCGGCATACTTGGGGGCCACTTCAGATTAATGGTTAGGGAAGTCTTCTCTGAAGGGGTAACATTTCAGCTGACACCTGATTAATGAGCTAGGATAAGCCATGGGCAGGTTCACGGAGTGTCCAAGGGAGAGAAAACAGTATGTGCAATGGCCCCAGTACAGGGAAAAGTGAAGAAACAAGTAAGCCAGTGTGGCTAGACAGTGATAAGCAAGTGAAAGGTAAACAAAGCATGAGGGATATCAGAAAAGTAGGTAGGGCTAGTGCAAGGATGACTCAACGTACCATAAGAAACTTAGATTTTATTCTCTGTGCAAGGGAAGCTTTTGAAGGGTTTAGCAGGACTCTGATTTGGTTTTAGGAAGACCTCTTTTGCTGTTATGTAGATAATTGTTTAGAGAAAAGTCAAGACTAGAGCTAGAAGAACTGTCATCTGGACAGGGCGTTATGATACGGAAGTGGGGGTGGGGGTGTGAATAGCTGGAGTGAAGGAGAAAAGTGATGGATTTAAGATGTTTTCAGAGATGTAATTGACAGGATTGCTGGTGAAATGGGAGGTTAGGAAGACAGAATAATTAATGATGTTTCTTGGGCTTCAGGCTTGAGGTAGTGAGCAAATGGTAGTGCCATGTGGGATTTCAAGGGGAAGAACTGGTTTTGGAAGAAGCGAACCATGATTTCTGTTAATCATATTAAATATTTGAATCTATTAGAAAGACTAGTGGACATGTCAAGTAGAGAACTGAATATGTATGAATTCGGAGCTCATGGGAGAAGTATAGCCTAAGATAAAAATTTGAAAGTAATCAGTCTTAAATTCATGAGACTGAATGAGATCACCTAGGATAAGAGAATATGGACAGAAAAGATTGCTAAGAACAAAGTCACTAGACAGCGCATTGTTTAGAGGTCTGAGAAAGGAGAAGATTCTGGAAAAGAATACAAAGGAGAGGGCAGATATGTCAGAGAAAACTAGATCAATGCTAGGGGAGGATAGTGTTTCAAGAAGAAGGACATGGACAGCTGTGTTGAATACAATTGAGTAGGACAAGTAGGACAAGAACCCAAAAGTACTGATTGGTTCCAGAAACATAGAGGTCAAATAAAAGAATAGTTTAAGATTTGAGGGATTTTTTTTCTTCATTAAATGATTAAAATGATTGATATGAGAACAATTAAGGGACAAAGAAACACATTAAACAACTAAAAGCATTCCAGCATTCCAAAAGCAACCAGAGATAATTGTGTGCTCCAGAAGCATGAAATTCTGAATAGCGTATCTCCTGGAAGATACAGTATGTAATGGGAAGCAAAAATTCAACCATATAATTTTGGTTGCTATAAATAATGTTGATACAATTATTCATAATTATTTCATATGCCTTTTTATGATGATGCATAAGACTCGGTAGAATAGGGTAATACCTAAATGTGATCAGCCTACTGTAAATACTTGAAAGGGAAATCCTTACCATAAGCCCTTTTACAGGTTTCTGAAGAAGTGGGAAGAGTTTCACCTATACAGTTATTTTCCATGATCTATTTATTTATTCATTCACTCAAATAATACTTTAGTAAATATGGCCAATGTATATAATACACCATGCTAAGCTCTGCAGGAAATACGTGAGTAAACGTATCTTTGAGCAGTTGAAATATCTTCCAAAACTTGAGGGAGGCTATTTTGGAAGTTTAAGTGCCTAAAGTGAATTACACAATTCATGTATTTTAAAGAAAATACTTATGTTGAAACAGCCCAAACTTTCCAGACATGTAACCCCTCATGAATGTATGTTTATCTCCTTATCTAAAATTGACTATCACTTACATTTGTTTGATAACTATATAGAGACTAATTTTCTGAAATGGGCTCACTGAAGTTTATGTTCCAATGAAAGCAAACTATAGTGATCCTCTTTTTATGATATAATGGAAGTCAGAATTTTGTTTCTTATCAATGTTCACTCACTTTTCTAGAGCAGTACTGTAGCGTAAAATTTGTATACTCGAACTTTTAAGATAAGGTTTGAACTTTGTATCTTTTAGTTCCTCCAGTCATTAGCCCTCACCCAAAGGAATATGTTACTGCTGTGGACAAACCTATCATGCTGTCGTGTGAGGCAGATGGCCTCCCACCACCTGACATCACGTGGCATAAAGACGGGCAGGCAATTATGGAATCAATCCGCCAGCGCGTCCTCAGCTCCGGTGCTCTGCAAATAGCATTTGCTCAGCCCGACGACGCTGGTCAGTACACGTGCATGGCCGCCAACGTGGCAGGATCGAGCAGCACGAGCACCAAGCTCACTGTGCATGGTAGGTTGTTTCACATGAGTTATTTCAGCGTGCTACTTTACCAGAGCAAAGAGAAAAGACCAGCATGAGCAAATGTGATGGAAATCAAAACCATGGGAACTCAGCAATCCAAAGTGCGTGTGCGGTGTGCAGGTGCACCTCACCTCGAAGTCTGTTTTCTGTGGGCTCAGGCACACTTATGTGTGTGCACATAAATGGGTGAGAGAGAAAGAGAGATTTTATTAATACTGCCAGGATAATTAATGTGTTGCCAACAATCTCCTCTTATTTTGATTACTTGGCTCTGTGCTTGGCTTATGAGGAGTCCATTTGTGTTTTTTGACTCTTCTGCTTCAAGTCGTCTCCGCTCAGAACTATCAAAATAGGACATTATATAGTATGAACCTAATGGGAGTTGGAGGTCTATTTGATTCACTATTCTATAGTAGCAAAATGTTTATGTGTATATTTTTATAATAGAAAAAAATATTTTTTCCTTTGTATTAAGACAACTGGCAAAATATCTGAAGATCAGCACCGAAATATTTTAGTTTTTATTATACATTTTAAGTCTAAAGATAGAATCCTTATTGATATCAGTGGTAGGAAACAATAGCAAATTTAACCGCTTCCAATTCCTATTTTCCAAGGTATCTTTTATTATAATGAGGAGTTCCTGCTTTTTAATTTTTTCAAAAAATCTTGAAAGCTGTTTTTGTTTTCCAAGTGTGTTTGAGTTTTCTACAACTTCATAGTTATAGTGACAATTTCAAGTGTAAACATTTTTGATTGAATAAACAATTTAGCCAGAATTAAAAATCACCATTTATGAATTTTCCCAATGATTCTTCTGCTTTCAGTTAATAGAATTGAACTAATCAGTATACATTAGCCCTTTACTTTCAAATAAATAATAATATTTCTTTTCAAATATTTATGGAAAATTTACCAAAATTAGCCATATGCTAAGAAACAAATTCTTAAGTTTTAAAAATATAGACCACAATTGCTGCCCACTGTGCAATAAAGCCAGAAATTTGTCATGAACCTTAAAAAATACTCTTCTAGCTAACAAGTAAGTCAAAGTATACATTTTTATTTTCAGATTATTTAGAAAATAATAGAAATAAGGACACTACATATCAAAATGTACAGTATGTGATAAAAGTTAAAATCCACTATGAAGTCATAGCCATAATTCTTTCACTGTGAAAAAGAAAGAACTAAAGTGAATGTACTAATGCTGTAATTCTGTAACCCCAGCAAAAGAGAAATAACAACCCTCAGGGAACCAGAATAAAAGAGATAAATGAAAATACAGCATAAATTAATGAAAATGAATTGAATATTTATGATGTGCCATTCAGCAATAGATTTTTTGTTTTTTCCAAATTGTCTATAATGTTTATGCATATAGTTATTCATATGATGTTTGTGTACTTACCCATCTAATCATAAAGAGAATAAAAACAATATAACTAAAAGCAAATTTAACTAAAAATTTAATCTAACTAAAAGCAGTTAAAGTTTGTACAGCATCTTTACTTTGCTAAGACTGTTGTCCTATCATTTTTTAAAATATCATTAAAATTGATCCATTTCTCACTGATACATTTGAATAATTCCAAAATTCATTGTTGTGAGAAGGAAGTGTATTTTTACTTTTTTTGAACCAAGAATTCTTAATACTTTTTAAGTCTTTCCTTTAGAAGTAAATATCTTAGTCCTAAGTCCACCAAAGTGTTTTTTAGTACACTAAAGTATTTAGTGCATCTCTGTCTTGTCTAAATTCCAGTTTAAAAAATTGAGTCACAAGAAGTATTTGATATTACAATGCACAAATTATGAAATCACTATAAAAATTTCCTCAGTTACAGCATAAAAGCTGAATTAAATGTCTTGATCTGGTTTACTTGCATTCATTTTAACATGTGAAACACTACAATAAATATATTTTTTAATAGCCCTTTGTGATATTCAATATTGGGTGAGTGTTTTACAGTGTTTTATGATAACTATTATTAGTTCATCCTCATAATATATCTGTGAGACAAATTCAGTAGTTACACAATCATTGAAGCATTTTTGGTCTTTGTTGATTATTTGTTTGTTTGTTTCACTTCACTACAATAAGTGGAAGAAACTGAAGTATAAAAAGTCAGGAAGCCAAATAAAATGTAAAGATTTTCAAACCAGTTCTAAGTCATTTGCTCAGAAATGGAATGTAAATATATTCAGGAAGTTCAAAAACATTAGAATTCTTGCTAGGATCAAAGATATTGATTACTTTCATAGCAGCAAACAAATCAACATCTTAATAGTTCTTTTATTATTTCTAGCAAAATTTCTCTTAAGAGAGTCTTTCGTTTGTTAATTTTCAATGTGAATAAAGATATTATTGAACTTGGCTTCCTGGATGATTACCTTTTTTTCAACTTTTCATAGTACCACCCAGGATCCGAAGTACCGAAGTACACTACACAGTCAATGAGAACTCACAAGCCATTCTGCCATGTGTGGCTGATGGAATCCCCACACCAGCAATTAACTGGAAAAAAGACAATGTTCTTTTAACTAACTTGTTAGGAAAATATACTGCTGAACCATATGGAGAACTCATTTTGGAAAATGTTGGGGTAAGTTTAATGGGGCGTGAACAGCTACATTAAGCCGGATTGTTAATTCACCTTCTTACATTTAGTAATTTAGCTTGGAAATATATCCTTTCAAAATAAAAGGAAATATTCTTATAAATTCCGGTCACAAAATTAATTTTACACATACTTCATTTTATGTCCCCTAAATGAGAACAGTATTTAACAGATAGTAGGAACTCACAAGTGTCCTCTCTCTAAAATTGTTATTGTATTTTTGGGGAAATCTGTGTTTATCAGGAAAAATGCTGAGTGCCTCTGCTATATTCTGTGCTTGTAGCAGTGTATGGGAATGATAAGAAGAGAGGAGATGTAAGAATGTCTAAGTATTATTAAGCAAATACAAAAGGCAGTGTTTTGCTCTTTTCAGATTTTTAAATCATTGATATGGAAGCTAAAGTCTCAGGGATCTATGCAAATTGAGGCTTTTGGATATTCTTAGGTGATACCTCTCTAGATTTTCGGAGTAGTAGCTATTAGGAGCATTTCAGTTTTTCCGTGGTAATCCTCTTAAAGAGGAATCTCTATATATGCACATCACATGACTTTTCAAAAAATTATGTGGGTTGATAGTATCAACACTTCATACCAAATATTAGACACACTTAAAGGGTGAATCATTCAGAACATTTGTGCATGTGTTGGTCCTTTTCATAACCATTCAAAATGCCCAAGTTTCATTACAAAATTTGGGCAGGATTAAATTTGAACAGGTTACAATGATAAAATTGATTATATTCACTTTAGAGTATAATCTCAGCCAATTAGCCAGTCTCCTAGGATTACGAGGTAAGTAGCCCTAGTGACAGGTTATGTCATTAGGCCCTAACATTATTACATGTGCCTGCAAAAATTGTATTTATTCAAATCTGAGTTTCCATCAATCGTAAGATGCACCAGGATTTTATGTACCACTAAGAAAGAAGTAATACAGTCAAGTAAACTATAGCAGACCATCAATGTTTAAATTGTACCCCAATTTCAGATATTAAAAGTTAAAAAGATATGAATTTTAGAATTGATAAAATAAAGATTAATCTTTTTATTTGTTTAAACTGCTGAATGTATCTAATGGGCATTGCTCCCATGTTCAGGAATCTTGGATTTGACCCCTCCATCACTCTTCTAGACATTAAGGAATTAAATGAGGAAAAAAAACAGTTTAGAGTTTTATTAGTGGGACAATGACTCAGATACATTAAAAGAGTACCAACAATAAGGTCACTTACAAATACCAGATGAGAGACATAAATATACATAGAAGTCTATGTGAATAATATGTATAATCCAGATTTTTAAAAGCTTCATTTTCATAAAAACCTTGATTTTAAACTTAATTTGTCACAACCTGGGAATTTAAGAACAGGTAAGTGGTGTGCAGATGGGGAGACCTTCACAGGCAGTGTGATTTATTCTTGTTTGCCCTTTTTTAAAAAAACATGATAATATGCAACAAAATTAAGATTATATCTATAATTAATGATTGTAATTTTTTATGTTACATTTCCAATTCTTTGGTGCTTTAAGAAAAAATTCTTAAATGTTTAAAAAAGAGGAAAAAGGTCTGTAAGGTATGCCTTAACGCATCTGGAATCTTTCAATCGTTAATTCAACAAATATTTATCAAGCACCTTTTCTGTGACAAGGACTGATTTGGACACTGGGAATACATCAGGGAACAAAAGAATCAAAGATCCTTCCCCTCATAGAATTTATTTCTAGAGAAAGGAGATGGTAAAAACTAAAAATAATAAGCAATGTATACATTAAGTCAGAAGGAAAAAAACAGTATGAAAAATAAGAGAATGGTAAAAGGTATCAGGAGTTGGAGTCTGTTGGTGCAGACTATAGTTTTAAATAAAATGGTTGGCATAAACCCCCTTGGGAAGGTGACATTTGTGTAAAACTTGAAGGAAATGAGTTAGCCAAGCAAGTATCTAAAAGAGAAGCATACCAGGTGAAGAAAATAGGTAAAGCAAGGAACTTACAGTGGGAACATGCCTGATGTATTTGAGAAATAGGAAGCCAGTGAAAGCAAAGAAGAAAGGGATTGAAAAGAGAAAGAAAGAAGTCAAGAAAAATGCAGGCCGGATTATATAGGGTCTTGTAACAATTCTGCATTTTACTCTGAGTAAAAGTCAGAATCCATAGCAGGTTTTCAGCAGGGAAACAATATTATTTGCCTTAGATTTTTGAAGGGTTACATTGGCTATTTTAAGGAGATCAGACAGTGGGAGGCAAGGACAGGAGCAGGGAGACCTCTGGTGACCCTCTAGAGGCAGATGAGAAATGATAGAACTCAAAACAGAGTGTTAGCAGAGAAGAGATCAGGAGTTGTAGGATTCTGCATATGCGTTGAAGGTAGCATTTCCTGATAGATTGCAAATACGGTATGAGAAAGAAAAAAAATAAAGGATGACTCAAATGTCTGAGACCAAAGGCATGAACAGCTGAAGGATGAAATCACCATCAATTGAGATGGCAAAGACCACAGGTGGCACAGAAAGCGGCAAGGAGAAATTGGGAGTCCAGCTTTGGGCCTGAGTTTGAGGTAGCTATTAGGCATCCAAGGAAAGAGTTGAAATGAGAAGTTCAGTATAATTGGAGTTGGGAAGAAAGATCTGGGCTGGAGACACCGGTAGTCATCAGCATATGATAGTATTTATAGCCATAATGCTGGTTGAGATCACCAAGGAACTGAGTACTGATAGAGAACAAAAGAGGACCAAGGGTCTCTCACATGACAACATTAAGATGTTAATGTTGAGAGGAAGCCAGCAAAGGAAGATGGGAAGGGAGCAACTAGGGAGGTAGAAGGGAAACTAGGAGAGTGGTGTCCTAGAAGCCAAGTGAAGACAAGGTTTCAAAGAGAAGCCAGTCATACTTGTAATAAATGCTGCCAATATATCTAATAAGATGAGTGATGACAGTTAGCCATTGGATTTAGCAAGTGAAACTTTAGAATTGTACATAATATTGCCCTACTCTTGCCATTTCCTCTGATAGTTTTGGTGGTCTTTGGTACCACATTACCCAGAGAGCCAGCTATGCTGTCAAGATGCTATTAGCCTGTGGGATTATTAGTTCTTTATTTGTGCATTGCAGAGCAGCAGTAAAGAATCTAAAGTTTTCTTTAGAAAACTTTGATTACTATAGTTTCGTGTGGTATGGGCTTATGTTTAAACTCCTATTCATCTTAAATTATGTTATGCAAAAGCTAACCTGATAATTTAGACAACTGATGGAAACTTAAATTTTTTTTAGACAAAAATGTTCCTTTGGAGACCTAGCTATGCAGTTTAGTGTATTTTATGTAGTATGATGTAAGATGATGACATTTTAAGTGTTGTAATTTTTTTTTTATTCCAGTTGGAGGATTCGGGCACCTATACTTGTGTGGCTAACAATGCTGCAGGTGAAGATACACACACTGTCAGCCTGATTGTTCATGTCCTTCCCACTTTCACCGAACTTCCTGGAGATGTGTCATTAAATAAAGGAGAACAGCTACGATTAAGCTGTAAAGCAACTGGTATTCCATTGCCCAAATTGACATGGACCTTCAATAATAATATTATCCCAGGTTGGTGATTTAATTCTTAAGAAGTGAATAAATACATCCATATAAAATACTAGACTCATCTCTATTTCCTTTAGCTGTGAGAATCATTTGAAAAGTAACAATTGAAGAATTGATTACTTTAAATTCTGTAAAATGTGTGCCTTTGCTTGGATTTGACCCTCTACCTAGTATGTATGTTTTGTTCATTTTTTGAAAAGATAGGTTGATCACAGGACCATATATTGCAGGTTATAAGTAGATTTTTTTAACTTAAAAATAATCCTCCAACCCCATAAGAAGATAGTATTGTATATATGTAGACACCAAAACTTATCCCACCTGATCCTCCTTCATCATTGATAAATGGATTAAGGTGGCTACTGTGGGAATCATGAAAATTCACCTAATTTACAGAGAAGACTTCTGCTTCTCACCGTATGAATCAATCCCTATTATATTAATAGTGTGGATCAATTTGTGTAGAAAATTTCTAGTCACTACGTATACTACATATTAAGATAGTGCCTGAAACCCAGGAGCACTCATCCTGAGAACAAATATCTACTTATTTCTTAGACTTTGTCATCAGCATAAAGGCATTGTCGGTACTGAATGTCTTATCCCAAAATTGAGTTCTGAAGCACAGCACTACTAGCGCTTACTAACTGTCTTGCTAGAAAAGTGGTAATAAGCTTGAGGGTTTTTTCTGTTATAAAGATTTGTGTTAATGACTGAAATTCATCAACTCTATTACCTTAATAATAGTACACCTCACTAAGGAAAAACAAAGTCTAAAAAGTCTAATCAATACTGTTTTCTGAAGATGTAGTACTAATTTAGCTATTTATACTTTTAAAGGTTACTTTTCCACTTAATATTCAGAAATACAAAATTTTTAAAAATAACTTAAATGGGGGAAAGCATGCAAGGTAAATATAGTTAATTAATACTCGGTATTAGCTGGTTTAGTCAGAATCTTATTTAGTATTAGTTGTTGCAGGATTAGCATGTTTACCTTACATTCTATTCCAAATATTATAAATTTTTAAATGTGTAATATAAATTTTATAAATATTCATATCATAAATTTTTAAATAAATAAATATTTGGCTTTGTAAATATTTACAGAATCACCATTTAGGATTTATAGAGAAGTTTAAATTGTTACAATTTTGATCCTGTTGTCCCTATTACCTAACTAGCGTATGTTTCATGATTTCCTGTCTGACCTGCCAACTCAGTTGAATTATAAGCTGAAAATATTTTTATGTTTTTGATGTAAATTGTTTGGGAGGAAAAGTGATGGTGAGATACATGAAATGGAAAATGTAATATTTCTGAATGAAAGATTTTGAAACCCAGAGAGACTGTGAGCCAACTTTGAGCAACACGTTGAGATGAAAGGTGTCCTTTGAATTTAAAATAGCTTTTAAGAGATGTTTGTTTTTATTCTCTTTTCCTGTTCCTTCTGCTGTTTTTTATTCTTCAAACAAATGTCTATAGACATGGTAAATAACTCAGAGGAAGAAATCTGTGGAAAAGGCTATCTTCTCCAGTGTCGTTTCTTTGGTTCAGTTGCTGTACTGGCTCATAAATCTAGCATGCAAAATACTGAGCTGTCGAGAAATATTTCCTAGGTTACTGAGAGGCATTTATGTTGTTCCCTAACTTATTTCCCTCAGCCCACTTTGACGGTGTCAATGGACACAGTGAACTTGTTATTGAAAGAGTGTCAAAAGAGGATTCGGGTACTTACGTGTGCACCGCAGAGAACAGCGTGGGTTTTGTGAAAGCAGTTGGGTTTGTTTATGTGAAAGGTAGGTTAAAGTACTCCGTTTTTAATTTATAATTTATTTATCATGAATGATTTGAGTTTCGCTTCCTTACTAAGTAGTAATACAATATAATTTCAGTTTACGAATCTACTTAGTCCTATTTCACAGATGTACAAATTCGTGGAAAAAAAATTTGAGACTTCATAATTTCAAAAGTAGATAAGAAGTTAGTAAAGAGATCATTTCACACAAAATGGAATCATCCCCTTAGAATGTTGAAATTGACAAAATTATCTGGTGATTTCACATCTAGCAGTTGATTCTGGAAAATTTGTGAAGTTTTAAAGTGGCTTTTCCTCCTCTTTAGTAAATTATCTTTCTAAATAGGTCAAAAATCACAGAGAAATTATCAGTGCTTAATTTTAATTTGTTCCTGTCTTATCTTATTTTCCAGAACCTCCAGTCTTCAAAGGCGATTACCCTTCTAACTGGATTGAGCCACTTGGTGGTAATGCAATCCTGAATTGTGAGGTGAAGGGAGACCCAACCCCGACTATCCAGTGGAACAGAAAGGGAGTGGATGTTGAAATTAGCCACAGAATCCGGCAACTGGGCAATGGCTCCCTCGCCATCTATGGCACTGTAGTAAGTCACACTGGAATTACTGATGCACATTTAAACCCCCATAGCAATGCCTCTCTGTAAGTGGCATACATAAGAAAAGTTTCTCTTACATTCTTACTTAAATCATAAAATCTGAATCAAAGAACTCCTTTTTAAAAATTGAAATGATGGTTCAAATTGGTATTTTTAGCCCTTTCAAATAAGTAAGCAGTAAGATAATTTTGCTACTTTGTTCCCAATAATTGACCTATTATTTAACATGAGGAGATAACCTCCTCAAACCTATTTTACAACAAGGAAATATAAGAATTACAAACACAGTTACAAATAAGTTATAGAGTAGATTTTTGTCAGTAAGCTGATAACTATATTAGGTTTTTCCAAAACTTGAGTAATTCGGAAAATAAGTGGTGCATTTGGTTATTATTCTAATTTGGTGGTCAAATGACCCCAAAGTGAGATATTTTATCTGAAGGTGTTTTAGGTAGAACACATATGGTTAATTTGTTAAATTGCATTTGGTAAGACCTTTTATGTGCTTTCATTGTTTAATTAATTGAAATAATAATTAAAATATACTATCTACCCAATTCAATGGGTCATTCTCAATCTTTTATTGTCCTTGATTTTACTTCAACATTAGGTGTTGTTAACTGTTTCTCATTGTTCAGAGAATATTTCTACCTTTAGCTGCTGTAACACTAATAAAGCTCAGGCTTCTTCATTACCACTTTTTCCTTTTCCTGTACATAATATTATTGTTTTTGAAATCCTTGGTACTTCTTCTAATACCAATGTCAATTTTTTTCACCATACAATTTCAGATTTTTAAATAAGTAGTATTTCCAATCCTAAAACTCTTCCAAGTTCCATTTTCAGCTGCCTACCAGAAACTCTTCTTTGAATAATACATCAGAACCTCGAATTAAACATCTGAATCAACATCTGTCTTCCTCTTTCCATTGTCCTCTACTTCCTGCAAATTAGGTCCCCTTATTGACTTAACTGTTTCTGTTAAGGAGAACTGAATTTTACATTCACAGGACCTTTAGCAAAATCTGATTCTAGTCTCCAAATGCATATTCATATAGTACTTATTTTTTATACCATATATGTATAAATTTATGATTTACATTCTATGATATATTATTACAAATAAATTAGTTTTGCACTTTCTCTCTTAAATTTCAAACTGTCTAGACAGAGGCCCACCTGAATGTATTTTTAGTAACCCCCATTAGAAAGGTTGCAATATTTGTTCATTTGTCCTGATTATTTTAATACTTTTTAATATATCCATAAGAATGGCATCGGTATTTTTCTTTAGTACAATAATTTCAAATAGATTATAAAATAATGTTATTTTTGCTTCAGTTTCCTACCAGTTTTTACTCCTAGAGATCAACCATAGGCCATTTTGAAAAAGCTTAGACTTGGAATTTCTTTTTCTCTTCCTTCCGCTCCTCCTCCTCTTCCTCTTCCTCCTCATCCTTCCTTAGTCCTATTTATGAGGTTAGATATACGTAGATTTTCCTATTTCCATTAAAATGCCTTCTCAATAATGAAATTTCAAATAAACCGGCATCATGGTGAAAAAAGTGATTTGCCCTGCTCTGTAGGGTCATGTTTTTATAAAAATATTGCTTATTTCCATAGAATGAAGATGCTGGTGACTATACATGTGTAGCTACCAATGAAGCTGGGGCCGTGGAGCGCAGCATGAGCCTGACTCTGCAAAGTAAGTTGCTGAATGAAACTCAAACACCTGATTTAAAAAACATTACCTGATAAAGAATGTTCATTTTCTTTATAGCAAGTTCATTAGTGGCAGCTCTCAGAGTGTGTCTAATTTAGTTTCTGCAGCTCATAGAACAGTTGTCATCGAGTATAAAACTGATATACTTTTGTACAGTTATTTTTCTCTATTTTATCTAACATATGCTGTGTCGGTTTAAAATTGGTGGCAGACCTTTTTCTTTACAACATATTCATTGGAGTACCCTTCTTACAGTTCACCAAAGTTCATGCAACCATGCTTACAAAGATGTCATTCTGAGGCACTTTTTAAATATTTGTTTAAAATAAGGACTAACATAAATGAGTTCAAAAGTGATCCATGTCGATTGCTATCAATCTTCCTTAAAATAGCTAAATGTTCTGGGTGGGATCCTCATATTCATCACGAAGCTTCTCAGCCATCGGAAAACAGAGTTTTCATGGTTAGAAAAACAGGAAAGACTCCAAGGCCCACCAGGGAGTACAGAAGCAAAGACAACATCATTGAGTTGAAACTTTTTAATAATTCCATCATTCCTGGAAGTTATTAGATAAATATATTACTTCTCACCTCAGAAATCTTTCCTACCTTCTTTAATAATAATATTCCTGAACTAGACAAGGGTGCCCACTTTCTCCTCTTCTATTAAACACAGTGCTCAAAGTCCTAGCAATAGCAATCAGGCAAGAGGGTGGCAGTAAGGGTATCCAAGTTGGTGCAGAGGAGATCAAACTCTCGCTCTTCGCTGATGATATGATATTATATCTAGAAAACCCCATGGTTTCTTCCAAGAGACTCCTTGATTTGATAAATGAATTTGGTAAAGTCTCAGGTTATAAAATCAATATACACAAATCAAAGGCATTCATATACGCTAAAAATACTCAAGCCGAAACTCAAATCAAAAGGGCAACACCTTTTACTATAGCCTCCCCAAAAATTAATTGTCTAGGAATAAATTTAACAAAAGATACGAAAGACTTATACAAGGAGAATTACAAAACACTAAAAAAAGAAATCATAGAAGATGTAAAAAGATGGAAAAATCTACCTTGTTCATCGATTGGTAGAATCAATATTGTTAAAATGTCTATATTACCTAAAATGATCTACAGAATAAATGCAATCCCCATCAAAGTACTATCTTCATTCTTTACAGAACTAGAAAAAATAATTCTTCACTTTGTATGG
>CAUYMX010015615.1:0-12580 GCA_963573855.1 Lepilemur septentrionalis
GTGTTAATCAGTCAATACCAATTTGATGGTGAGTACAAGTGGGGCCCATTCTTCAGGTCTTGTGTCACCTCACTTCGAATAATGGGCTCAAGCTTAATCCAGGATAACACAAGAAGTGCTAACTCACTGTCATTTCTTAAAATTGAGTAATATTCCATTGTGAACAAATACCAGATTTTAACAACCCACTTCCTAAAATTTTGGTAAATCAGCTTTTAATAAATTCTTCAAATATGCTATGGTATTTTTTATTTGGAATCATCTACAATAATGAATAAACAAGACTTACCCCTAAATACTGACTCCAATATGAAAATATGGAAACTTGGGAAAAGAAATATTTATTGCCTCCTTCACCAAATATTACCTTAATGTAAATCATTGAATCATTTTAAAGATGAGCGTGAGTTTTTAAATTATCCAGTCCAAAATTCTTACTTCACATAAAATAAAACTTAGTTTATGGCTGCTTTAAGAAAAAGAAAGAAAGAAAAGTACAAATTTGGACTTCACACGAAGAACAGGGCATTGTTAGAGCTCCCAGTGTTCACTCTGACTCTTAGGGAGAGCTCCAGAATATCCATTCTGTTGACAGAGCTAGAATTAAGCAGGATCCAAGAACTGGCAATGGTTAAACTAACTTTTAAAAGACTAATGCCATAAGAAAAAAGTCAATATATTAATTTGAATTAAAGATTTTAACTATAAGGCAAACAGGAAAATCACGTTGATTTGTTTATTCTCGTTTTTTAAGAAAATCTACAATGAACAGTATTGTTAAGCATAATGCCAACGCAAAGGATTTTAATGGCTGGTGTCACTGAGTCACAAGGGCAGTGAACCTATGTTATAAGGATATAAATTAAATCCATTACAAGCAAGCTTTCACCCTAAATCTCACACAACACTGACACACGCTGTAAAGGTCATCAATATTTTCCATATTGGTATAGGCAATGATCAATTCTCAGTCTTATTTTACTTGACCTATCAGCAGCAAATGACAGTGATAATCTCTCCTCCTTGAGACAGTCTTTTCCAGAACCCTTCTTTCTGGTTTTCCTATCTCACAGGATCTTTCTTCTCTGTCTCCTTTGCTGGTTCCCTGTTTTTTCCCTGACCTCTTAACACAAGTCCCCCAGAACTCAGTCCCTGAAAGTCTTCTCTCCTGTGTCTGCTTTCACACCCTAGGGCAGTGATTCTCAAAGTGTGGTCCTCAGACCTACAGCATCCACATGACCTGGAAACTTGCAAGAAATTCAAATTTTCACATCCCTCCAAAGACCTAATTAATCAGAAACTCTGGAATTAGGGTCCAGCAATTTGAGTTTTAACAAGCACTGCCCGTGATTCTCTTGAATACTAAAGTTTGAAAAACATTTCCCTGGAAGATTTTTAATAGCATCTGAACTATTAATACCATCTGTAATGTGTGAACTCGAAAAATGTTTTTAATCTGTAGCCAATCTCCTCCCTCTAAAATCCAGGTTTACATATCACTGCCAGTTTGATCTCTCCACTTGGCTATGTAAGAAGCATTTCAACCATTACATGTCCAAGCTAAACTTCTGACAACTCCCCCATTTTTTCTACTTATAGTATTCCCCGTTTCAGTTAACGATTAACCCCTCCTTCCAGTTGCTCAAGCCAAAATTTTTAGTGTTATCATTAATACCTCACTTTCTCTCATACTCAATATCTGATTTACCAGGAAATCCTGTTGGATTTTAAAATATGTCTAGAAAATGTCTATATCTTAATACCTCAACTGCTACCAACCTTGTCAAATAACCATCTCTCACCTGGGTATGTGCAATAGCATCCCAACAGATATCCTTTCTTATCTTTCCATAGTCTAATTTCACCAAAGCAACCGTAATGATTCTTTAAAAACAGAATTTAGGAATTTAGTTCTACTTTGATGGCATAAGCCCACGAAATCCAATTCTCCTGCTAATTACAATAACAATTTCCTTTTTTATTTCAAAGTATTAATATTAAGGGGGTACAGTTGCTTTTGGTTACATGGATAGCTTTTGTGATGCTCAAGTCAGGGTTGAAAGTGTGCCTGTCACCAGATAGTGTTATGGTACCTGCTAGGTAGGTCCCCCCTCACCTCTGCCTCCCTGCCCCTTGCTTGATTTCCTTTGAGTTTTACTTCCCTCTATGCAGATGTGTGCTCTTCAGTTAGTTTCAATTTAATAGCGAGTACATGTGGCGTGTGTTTTTCCATTCTTTAGATACTTAGGATAGTGGTCTCCAGTTCCATCCAAATTGTTGCAAAAGGCACAATAACAATTTATGAACAAAAGATACAGATAAATAAAAGGAAAATAAAACTATCTATGAACTCTTGGAATAAAAAGGGGAAAGATTATGGAAGGAAGTCAAAACATAAAGAGGCAACCTGGCTCGGGGTATTTTATTTTGTTTTCTTGTGTGGTTTTGACTCAAGGAGAGGTTTTAGTCCCAGAGAAGGGCATCATTCTAGGTAGATAAAATTCCCCCAAAAAACTCATCTTTCTGGGAGGTTAACAGGAGAAATCTTGTAGGACAAAAAAAAAAGAAAAAACCTAGAAGAGGCTAGCCTAATTCTGTGTATGAATCAACAAAAGGCTGAAATGGGGTATAAAAAAAAATCTTGAAGAAATAGTAGCAGAAAGCTTCCAAATTGTATAAAGGACATAAAATTACAGCTCAGCAACCACAAACAGGGTTAACTGAAAGGAAACTTGCCTAGACACATTATACTCAATCTGCTAACATCCAAAGATAAGAAAATAATCTCAAATGCTTCTAGCAAAAAGAGACACATTACAAACAGGAACACAATGACTGAAATGACTGAAATTTCTCATCAAAAATCACAGAGCCCAGAAAACAGTACTCTTTAAAGTACTGAAAGAAAAGAATTGTCAACCCAGAATTATATATTCATTATAAATATTCTGCAGGGATGGAGGCAAAATAAATGTATTTTCAGATGAGGAAAAACCAAGAGACTTTATCACCAGCACATGTGTTCTACAAAAAGAATGCTGAAGACATTTTTCAGGTTGAAGAGAAATGATATCAGAGAGAAATCCGGAAACAGAAATCTGTTTTGTTAAGAGTAACAAAAGCAGTAAGTAGCTGGGTGCGTCTAAAAGTCAATTTTCCACTCTTTATGTTATAATTCTATTATCTGTTACATCATATACATTGCATCCTCATAAGGTAATTTTATAAGTTTGACTTTAAACAGGAATACATATTTTAAAGAATGTAAGAGGGAAAAAACTGAAATTGTTATCCCTTCCTAAAAGAAAATTTCAGGTCAAATGGTTTCAATATTCAAGGAAGAAATGACACGGATCTCACAGAAAAGTTTTAAGAAATTAGAAGAGGAGAGATCACTGCTCAACTCCTTTTGGAAAAGGCCAACATAACCCTCATACCAAAATCAGACAAAGATATCATAATAAAATTACGTACCAATGTCCTTCATGAATATACATGTAGAAATTCTTAACAAAACATTAGCAAATTGAATCCAGTAATATATAAGAAGCGTAATACATCATGAACAAGTAGTATGTGTATCCAAGGAATGCGTGGTTTGTTTATTATTTAAAAATCCATCAATGTAACTTAACATATTAATGGAATAAAGGAGAAACACCATGACTCAGTAAATGCAAAAAAAGTAAAAGTATTTGATAATATTTAACAGCAATTCATACAAAAACTCCCAACAAGCTAGGAATAGTAGAGAACTTCCTGAAACTGCTAAAGTCCCTCTAAAAGAAACATGTAGCCAACATCATATTTGGTGACAAATTGAATTGTTTTCCCCTGAGATTGGGCACACAGCAATAATTCGTCTTCTATTCACTATTGTACTGGAGGTCTAACTATTGATATATGTGGGACTGGGCTGGAAACTGGGGGATAGTAAAGGGCATAAAGATTAGAAGAGGAAAAAGGAAACCTTTTTTATATTTGTAGGTGATTTGATTATTTAAGCAGGAAATCCCAGGGGATTGAGAAAATAACTAGATCTAATAACATAACTGAGCAAGGTCACAGAGCATAAGATTATTATTGAAAAATCAATGGTAATCTTTATACTAGAATATTCAATATTGGAAGACTTATTAGAAAGATAACTCTCCTCAAATTGATCTATGGATTCAATTCTTTAGAAATGCTTTAGAAATTGACTCACTGATCTTAAAAATTAATATGAACATATACAGAAATACAAAGGACCTAGAATAGCCAAGGCAATTTTTAAAATAATGAATAAAGTTGGAGAACTACTTTACCTGATTTTGAGCTTTATAATAAAGCTACAATCACTTAAAAGTTTCATACTGGAATCTTCCCTGTAATTTCTCTATACTGCACCCACCCTGCTTTATTTTTCCCCAGTAGATTGTCCCATGATAACATTTATTATGTATATTATCTGTCTATTAGAATATAAATCTCATGAGTGCAGGCATTCTTGCCTGTTTTTATTCATTTCTGTTTTCCCAGAACCTAAAATAGTATCCAGCACCTAGAAAGTGCCAAATAATATTTGTTGAATGAATGAATGAGTTTGCATCAAGAAGTAGCCAAAGAATCATGTGTCCCAAACCTGAGAGTAACAAACCAACAATTTGTACTACTTTAGGCTTTTCATTTCCGGACTCTGTTTCCCCATCAAACTGTTATCAGCAACGTGATTAGTCAGATTCTAGCTTCATTCCTTATAATCCTAATCCAGTGTGATTTCTTTGGACCACATCTTTAGTCATCTTGACTGAATTTGAGGTGGTGAAGGTGGTAGTGTCATTGATAGTAGCGGATAACATTTACTGAGGGCACACTCTACGTGAAAATTCCTACTCGTGCTTTCTATGCATTTCTGTTAATACTAATGGCTGATGTACAGACTACTGACATTGCATCTAGAAGAATGCTAAACTACATTTAAGCATCAACTTCCAGAAAACCATCCGTGAATTTTGATGATGGAGGATTAGGAAATAAACACTAGAATCAAAAATGCTGTGAATTTTCACCAGATAAAAGGAATGATTTTGTCCTTATTGACTTATCTTCTTATGAAGTCCAAGGTGACCATGTTCCATATTTAAATAAAGCCTTCACCATTAAGTTAACAATGATACAAAAACAAGAATGGCAAGTACGAGATTGTATTAAGTTGGGGCAGCAACAACTTAATTCACATTTGTAATAGAAGCAAGTACAATGGTATTAATATTTCGTTCTTAAAAGAATAAGTAGTTTGAAGCATGAATCCCAGTTGTAGAACTTAATTATGATTGCCCTTCATGTGGGAAAACTTAAAAAGTGAAATAGTCTCATTGTACCATTATGCTTAAATTTCTCCTTCTGATCCTCAGTGTTGATCACAGAGGATTTGGGAAATGAAAGATACTTATACTCTTTAGAAGCTCATTTTTAATCACCTGTCAAATGCAATGGCTCAGTGATGAGAATGAGAGAAATGGTAAGATTCAAGCTGTACAATCAACAGATCTAAGAACATTCAATTTCACCAATTTTGTGAAAATTAAAAATAGAGTGCATTTGAAGATATCTTAAAAAGGCAAATGAAAGCACAATAATAATTTATACAGGAAAGTCAGCTCTAAGGGAAAAGCTGAGAAACTGTTTGAAAAGGATTTCTATTGAACTAGTACAACGGTAGGTGAAATCTCTATGCCGTGTCTGTGTCTGAATACGCGCTCTCTCAATCACAGGAATAATGACCGTCACGTGTCAGTTTTTTCTAGCACATCAACTGAAGAAAGGCAACTTTTTAAAAGTGTATTTCGATACCATCTGATGACTGAATCTCATCATGACCTCAGTATTTCCACTACTCATTCAGCCTCTCTAATCTTATCTCTGTTTTTCCCCAAGGTCTCAGAATTTAGACCTGAAATTTTATAACCACCTAGACAGCTGTTTGTTGTTCCTTTCTTTTTCACAACGGCCTCCTCGTTTCCATTCCTGGCATCACCAGTGTGGGTCAGGGGCATCTGACCTGATTCTAGAGTCACTCACTGCATTCGATCAGCCAGCTTCTAGGCATCTGATGGGTTGCTAATATTTCTTGTATGTTAAGTAGTATTTGGTAAAGACATGTATAACTTTATTATTAGCATTGAATATACAGTAGGCACGCAAATATTTGGGTCCTAGGCCACTGGGTTTTCAGGACCTCCCAAAATACTAATGAGCATTGTTTTTACAATTATATGATACTGTTTCCCCTCTGCTTTTAGTTGTATGAGGGAATAAACTTTATTTTGTTCATTCTCTGACTATATATATATATAGCTGTGAGCATCATCCAAAACCTTTCGTTTGTGCTCATGGGGATTAGCATAGTTTAAAATTTCTGTTTTGTAGATTCCTTATGCTCTAGCCTTTGCTGTTCACGTAAGACAATGGTTTTCATACCTTGGTATGTATTGGAATCACTTGGAAGGCTTGATCAGACCCAGGCTCTTGGGCCCCTCCTGCGCACTTCTAATTCAGTGGGTCTGGGATGGGGTCTGAGAATTCACAAGTCTAAAATGTTCACAGATGATGCTGTAGCTGTCACACTTGTAGAGCCCTTGACCACACTTGAAGAACCCCTGACCTAAGCAATGAGAAAACCCAGATATAGGACCAAATTCTTTATTGACAAAGGATATGGGGAAAAAATTTGGCAAAATGCCAAAACAGAAATTCCAGAAGCAGAATATATTTTCAAGAACATTGCTCTCCTATATTACAAGTCTGCATCTATTACTTTTCAGATCCTCTCTTTGCAGCCTATCCGTCTTCAACCAGCTGAAAGTTTTGCTGTTCTCCTTGTTTGTTGCATATTGTGCTCTTTGAAAAAAGAGACTGATTTTATTATGCATTTTTTGCAGTTGATACTTTCAAAGAAATGAACGAACGGTTTCTTGTTATAATAATTGTATTTTTGGTTAAAATATTTTTTCAACTTTACACAATATGATGTACAATGTTGGAAGAAAACGAGTATTGTTTACTTGGCATCTGTTCCTAATTTAAAACAGCAAACTTTCCTTTTGGGGGAGGTGGTGTATACGGGTTCTATATGCAATTTCCTTACTATTTTAGCAGGCACACACAGCACACTCACACACGATCAGTGCGATCAATAGAAGAAAGCTCAGTGTCGGTGTTAGGAGCCAGGGCTTTGGTTTCTGAAAGATGTGCACCTGCAGCCCAGCATTGCAGCTCATTCGCTGTGAAATGTTAAGTGACTTCACCTTTCTCAGCTTCCGTTTCTTCATGTAGAAGATGCAAATAATAATACCTCCTTCATAGAGTCTTATAAGGAAGAGGTAAGATAATAAAGTACTAAGACAATGTGTGGAGTGTAGGAAATATTTGAAAAATGATTGCCATTATTAACACCTAGTACCTATAGGATGTGCTCAATAAATGTTTAGTCAGTGAATCGAATAATTCTTCTTACTAGGATCTCAAAAAGTATATCACATTCAGGTGAAATAGGTAAGAATTATTTACTCCCGAAATATTAACATATGTCAACAGCCTAAGAAATAAAGCCTATCTTTTGATGGCAGAAGCACAGACACAATTTTTGTAATTTTTTTCCCCACGGTTTAGTTCATATTTTATGTTTTGTGTGCATTTGTACATAGGCATGCACAGTACAGTGTTTTTCCACGTGGCAAAGGCTCAGTGGCTGTAGACTACCTGCAAGGCATTGTGAACATAGAATGAATATATTTTCTGCTCGTACTATCAGCTCATTTTATGCGTTTGCTCAGCGTACCGTGTTGTTACCCTTTGAGCATGTACATTGCAAGTATTGATTTCTTTGTTCTCTGTTCAGAAACCAAGGTGCTAAGGTGGTGTTGAGAGGAGGGACAGCCACCAAGCTACAACCCAAACACTGACTAATGGTTTCACAATTGTGCTTATTCCACTATCTCATGCTTCCAAATAACAAACGGAGAAAAGCCCACTTGAGGTTTTAAAAGAAAGAAATACCATAAGTGCCTTCATTAATAGCAGGAGTCTGCAGTGAAATGAGGGTCCCTTTTAGGTAGATAATGACAGTATATATGGAAATTACTGCCAGACTTAATATTTTTTTTTATAACAGCAAGTTCCAAATTACTACTTGGTAATTACAGTGTCTGGCCTTCACATCTTAGACTTTATTCTCCAACAAAATAAAGGGAGGAAATTTTGGAGCAGCAAAAATAGGAATAAAGAATTTACTTTTTCACTTTGATGTGTAACACTGGAGAAATGGTTCTGCTGGGCACCTTAAATCTCCAATTCTACATCAGTTTTAACTGATTGCCAGTTACTTACATGGTATTATTTGAATGACACTGAATTATGTGCTGAGTGTCAAGAATGCAGTTACTTTGTGAGGGCCTTTCGTTATTGGGGAAGCTCTAAATGTGGAGTGTGGGGGTGTGTTGTGTTCCAGGTGGTAGAGATAAAAATATGGTTAAAAGCCTGGCCCGAAACACTTGTGATAAATGAACTGGTTGTTTGGGGGAAATCATCATATGAGTTAAGTCTCCCAATAGGTGAAAACAGCGAACTCCACAAACCTGGGATAGAAGAGTCAACTCTTCCACTGATCATCACTGGTCGTTACCTATGCCTTGTCGTTACCTGGTGCCTTGATCATCTTTCTTGTCCCACTCTTAATTTATTGCCAGAATGTTCGCTATTAGACTTATTAATATACCAGGCGGCCTAAATCATGCATTTGTTCTCAGGAGAACAGTCAAAATGCATATATTGCTATCCCTTCTGTTATTTTCTCAGCATCCCAGTATTGTCAGCCTGCACTTGGGCAGTGGGTGACCCAAATCAAAGAATGAGACTTTCCACTATTCCTCTTAAAACTCATCTTCGATTCTCTTCTAAAGTTGTTGACATAATTTAGCAATCTGACTCATTAGCCAGGGCATAGCCAAAGGTAGAGCCAATAGAAGCTCCTAAACTTCCCTCCAGGTTACATTTGTCCAAAGACAGCTGCAAACTGGGAAGATATAGTCATTCATCTTAGCTGCCATTCATGTTGAAAGCTCACCCAATACTCTGGGTAAATTGCCTCACTGAAATCTGGACTCAATATATCCAGTACCTCTTCCTCCTCCTCCTGACAATCCTGCCAGAAAAGGCAATTAGGTCTGTCCCATGACTTGCTATTTATAGGCCCATGATGGCATTTAAAAAGAACTTCTACCATATTAAGGGCTCTATATGATAATTTATTCTGGAATTTTCCCTAGAAACAATGCCAAGCTTGCTATTCTATAATTTGTAGCTCTCACCTTTAGAAAACATTTAGTGATACTGTCTGCAAGTTCCTTAATAAGGGGACTGAGATGTAATTTATCTGAATCAAGAGATTTGAACTCATTGTTCAAAGGACAAGAAAATGAGAGGCAGAGTGCCATTAAGAGCTGGGATTTGCTGAACATTGGAAAGGCTCAGCTCAGTCTAATGTTTGTCCTGGGAATAGGTAAAATCACCCTGCAGAGATCACTGACAGATTCTGCTGTTGTCAGTTCTGATTGCGCTTCCTGCATTCCTCCGCTCCACGCTTGAATTTCCCCTACATATTTGCTGTTGGTTTGAGCTTTGTCACATTACTGGCCCGTTCAAAGTTTTACAATAGCTTCTAGTCGTCTACTGTATTCAGTGAAAGCACGTTCACCTCTTAAGTGTCTCTAAAATCTGATTGAATTTTTAATTTTTTTCCTATTTTTTTATTTGTATATATTCATGGGGTAGAAGTGTGATTTTGCTGCATTGATATTAATATATTGCATGGTGGTGGAGTCAGGGCCTTCAGTGAAAATTAGAACAATGCACGTTGTAGCCACCAAGTACCTCCCATCATCTACCCCCTCCCACCCTTCATACTAAATATTACTTCCTGTTATATCCCCCAGAAATTGCATCTGATTCAGGATGCTGACTTTCTTACTATCCCTCCCCATTCCATCCCCAAGAACCTTCCATGACTACGTCTATGGATTTGTTCCTGCTCTTCCCTCCTTAGAATTCCTTTCTACCACCCCTCTGTTAATATTCTGTTCATCCTTCAGATTCACATCTAGTGCGATACCTTCCTGGAAGACTCACAGTCACTTTCTTCCTGAGATTTTCATGTACCAGGTATTTACTAACAGTTTGTTATTCAATTAATACATTTGATTATATTACATGATCTCATTACCTATATCAACAGTCCCTTAATTATACTAACATTTAATTTGTGCGTATATCTTGTTTGATGATGTCTATTAAACATTAAACAATTTCTTATAACCAACATGTCTTATAGTTCTCCCGTAGTTAGCAACACTTAGCACACACCTAACTTTACTAATAAGTATACAGTAGGCATTCAATATATACTTGAATTCTGAGCCAGCTGGTTTTCAGCCGATGACAAGGTATTCATGAATATTTTTAGATAATTAGTTATTTGACAGGATTGCCCACTTTTAAAATATTTAATGCTTATAAATCTTTCAGTTCATGGGTAAGCTGGAATTTTTGGTTTCCTCAAGAGAAAAACTTTGGATAAGGTACCTTTTTAGATAATTGAAACAAACGAAAAAGGACTGATATTATATGGGTGTTTTTGTGTGAACATGATTGTATAGTTTTCATTCAACTTCTGAGCAAATAAATATTTGCGGACTTAAGCTAACTCAATCACTAAAAGTGCATTACTACCCAAATCCCCAGAAAATCAGCTAACTGTTGAATCAAATATATTTATTAGCAATGCATCGTATGGGGTGGTTAAGAGTGAGGCATTTTGTTTACATCTTCAAAGATTGAAAACTGCATTTCCCTCACTTTTCCTATTTGCGATTCATATTCAAATGTGAGCTTTTCCTGCAAGGGGTCAGGTAGGACAAGAATATTGATTTATTTTGATAGGCTCATGTCTTCATCCTTGTGGAAAAAAGATGTGATTACTATTTTATCATGGAACTTAGTAGGAATATCACACACACACACACACACACACACACACACACACACACACACACAGAGTCACAGAAAGACTAAACACTACTGCAAGTAAGCCAAAAATTAAACTGAGTTCTTAATCTCTCAATTCAGGTAGGAGAAACCTGCTGATGCTATATAAGGCTAAGTCACAACAATGAGTAAGTTCTTTAAATGAAGTCCCAAAGGTACAGATAAAATATGCGTGATTTTCTAATATAGGACTGGTATAATACAAAAGCCTTTTTCTGTGCCAGGCTCCGTTCTAAACACTTTATGGATATTTGCTTATTTGGTCTTCATTGTCACCCAATGAGGTAGATACTAGTATATGAGAAAACTGAGACACAGAGAAGTTAAGTAAGTTGCTCAATGTCACAAAGCTAGTAATGGCAGAGCTAGATTGTAGACCCAAGTAGACGGGCTTCAGAGGATTGTGCGGTTCACTACTTCGTTATACTGCCTCAACAAAACATTTTGATAGCACTCAGATTGAGTGATTGAAGGATAATATTGAATGGCCTAAGGAAAACTCTCTCACATTAGGGTTAATAAGCTATTTCCATCTTTCCCAGGAGTGTATGGACGGTAGAGGCCCATTACACACTTGTTGAGTTAAAATGATTTCATGTTCTCACACATTACATTTCATAGATTATAATACACAAATGATACATTTCTTAGAATCATTTACATTCTTACATTTTGTATCGCTTTAAAATAAAATGTGCCTTAAAATTTACAGCATCGTTTCATTACTGCCAGCTAGAGGGCCATTGCGAGGAAGTTATTATTATCCTCTGATGCCTTCTGCTAAGCTCAAGAAGGAACCAGTATCAGAACTTGTAGGATGATATCAAAAACTCGCAAGAAAACCCCAGAGACAGGAGTGACTTCCATTTAAAGAAACGCTACGTCACCAGTACTCTCCATGGCACAGATGGCTCTGCTACCTTGAGTTGAAAGCTGTTGCGGATGAGTCAGACTTCAAAGTGGAAGAACCTTCAGGAACATTTTAACCAATCTAGTTCCATTACATTTTCCTTTGGCTGATTACATAACGTCTAAATCTAAGCAAACTCTTCCAGTAAGTATAAATTGTTAATTCCCAGTAATACAAGAGCATCGTGTCCTGGATTGATGGCAGCATTTTTTTGTTTCTCAGTGTTATATAAAATCACGATACATCTTACATTCTATGAACTACTGGAATCAGTGGAATGAGGCATGACGTGTTTATGTGAGATCACCAGTCACATATGATAAGTAGTAGGTTTCCATTCATTTTCTACCGTTGGGAGTTATTCCAACATCCACGCCCTCTCACCCCCAATAAGCTGGCCTTTTGGAGACAAATGGCAGCCATTGAGTGCAGATGGCCAGGAGGACATGGATTTGCTCAGTGAGAAATTAATAGAGGCAGATGAATATAGTGGACACCGGGTCATCTCTCAGCCATGTTTAAACAAAGCAGTTCTCGGAACACCTGTTCTCACACGGATTGTTTCTTGTTGATCGGCCTCAAGACACC
>CAUYMX010015623.1:0-31497 GCA_963573855.1 Lepilemur septentrionalis
AAGAGCGAGACCCCGTCTCTACTAAAAAGAGAAAGAAATGAGCTGGACAACTAAAAAAAAAAAAATTATATATATATATATAAATTAGCCGGGCATGGTGGCGCATGCCTGTAGTCCCAGCTACTCGGGAGGCTGAGGCAGGAGGATCGCTTGAGCCCAGGAGTTTGAGGTTGCTGTGAGCGAGGCTGACGCCACAGCACTCACTCTAGCCCGGGCAATAGAGTGAGACTCTGTCTCAAAAAGAAAGAAAGAAAGAAAGAGGCAAATAGGAGGTGGAGAAAACTAGTTGGGTTGCAAACCAAACTGAAGCCCTTCCTTGCCAGGCTTAGAGGTAGAAGAAAATCAAAGCAAATGGAAAGCTAAGGAAACAAGAAAGAAATTAAAGTTAAGTAAATAAAGAAGCAATGTGTAAGAAGTCTGAATAATGGTCAGAGAAAATAAGTGAGAGTACTGTATTATAAACAGATGCTCTATGAATTCTCTATTTAGGTGAGTCTGAGATTGAATTTGTGGCTTTGTGAGAGAGAAGATGGTTTCAGAAGGGAAAAATTGGCAGTGGAGGAATAACTTATTTTAAAAGCAGGGGATAAATGCTGATTGGAAAAAGTTTATTCAGAAAGAACTGTGGTAATAAATATTATGATACTGATTATCGAAAATAATGTGTCCATACATTAATTACTATGTTTGGTATATTTTTTCATATTTGGCATTTCTGGCATGTTCAGCTTATTGGCTGTGCACATATCTGACCCAAAGTTCCTGCCTTTGGGAAGTGAACATTCTAAAGGGGAAAAGACAGAAAGTAAACATGTAAATATGTGCAGCAGTGGTGATGGTAAGCATTTGGGAAGTGGACAAAAAAGGAATCCCTAGGGTGCCAAGACCTGAAGCAAGTAAGGGAGGAGTCTTGCAAATATGGGGATGAAGCTTCCAGGCAGAGGCTGCGGCAGGTGCAAGAACCCCGAGGTGAGAGCAATCAGATCATGGCTGGCCTGTGTGAAGAGCAAGGAGGTCAGAATGACCAGACCAGAATGAGTGAGGGCAAGAGAGTTGTCGGAGATGAGGTTTAGGGCAATTTGGCCATTATAAGGAGTTGGTCTTTACTCTGAGTAAGATGGGAAGCCATTGGGGGTTTTGCGCAAGGGAGCAGCAAGAGCTGATTTACATATTAAAAGAATCACCCTGGCTGCCCTGTGGTGCCTAGATTGGGCAAAAGTTGGGAGACTAGTTGGGAGGTTATTGCAATAATCCAGGAGGAAGATGATGGCGACTTAGACTAGGGTAGAGGCAGTGGAGGTGGTAAGAAGTGGCTGGATTCTGGATATCTTAAGAAGACAGAGCCAAGAGAGGATTTGCTGATGGATGAGAGAGGAGAGGGCACAAACATACCTGCAAGGCTGGTGCAATGGATCTTGCCTGTAATCCTAGCACTTTGGGAGGCCAAGGAGGATTGCTGAAGGCTAGGAGATTGAGACTAACCTGAGCAAGAGCAAGACCCTGTCTCCACAAAAATTTTTAGGAAAAATTAGCTGGGTATGGTGGCATGCCTTTAGTCCCAGCTACTTAGAAGGCTGAGGCAGGAGGATCGCTTGAGCCTACGAGTTTGAGGTTGCAGTGAGCTATGATGATGCCACTGTACTCTAGTCTCTGCGACAGAGTGAGACCTTGTCTCAAAAAAAAAAAAAACCTACTAGATTTTTCGCCTGAGCATCTGGAAAGATGAAGTTGCCATTTACGAAGATGGAGCAGATCAGGGAGAAGCAAGTTAAGGGGAAGAGAGAAGGAGCTCAGTCTGAGGTGTGTTAAGTCTGAGGTGCCTATTGGATATTCAAGTGGCAATGTTAAGAAGGCAAGTAGATATACAAGTTTCAAGTTAACAGGAGTCATTAGGGCTAGAGGTTTGAATTTGTGAGTCATTAATATATTTATGGTATCTAAAGTGATGAGTCTTATATTACAGAAATGTTCCTAAAATGTGGTGTGTATAATATTTGTTTTTGCAAATTGCCTGTTTTAAAGGCAATTAGAGGAATTGCTGTTTTCCAGCCTGTTGTGAATCATTTTGTAGAGAAAATTACATGGTATTTTGTCATTTGAGTAAATCTCCTGGTTCTATGTTGGAATTACTTCATGCCAAGTACAGTTAGATGAATCAACGTAAATCATTGTGTTAGTGTTTCTTCTTGCTGTGGTAACAAATTACCACAAGTTTAGTGACTTAAAACAGTAGAAACTTGTCCTCTCAGAATCGGTATCACTGAGCTAAATCAAGGTGTGGCAGGAGCTTGCTCCCTTGGGAGGCTTTAGGAGACAATCCATTCCTTGAATCTTTCAGCTTCTGGTGGCTCCCAGCATTCCTTGCCTTGTGGCTGCATCACTCTACTCTCTGCCTTTGTGGTCACATTGCCTTCTCTTCTTAATGTGTGCAAATCTCCCTCTGCCTCTCTCCTATACAGACACTTATGAGTATATTTAGGGCCCAAGCAGATAATTCAGGATAATCACCTCATCTCAAAATCCTTAATTTAACCACATCTGCAAAGACCCTTTCCCTGTATGAGGCAACATTTTTCAGGTTCTAGGGATTAGGATTGGATATCTTTGGGGACCATGATTCAGCCTGCTATAGTCACTTAAGTTTTAAACTGGGGTTTCGATATAAATTATTATATACTATTAATAGCCAATATAATTTCTTTTTCTCTTAGGAAATATTTAAGATGCTCCATAAGAAGTGAAATTACATGATGTCTCTATGGCACAACATAGCTAAGGAATACTATTTCTAGATCTGTGCTGATACCAATTGATGATAGTAGGTCAAATATGCTTTTACATTAAATACTATGAGTTATGGTTCCTCAGATGCCTCCTCTTAAAGGATACTCAGGGTCAAAGATTTTTTTTCATCACTAAAATTTCTCTCCAGTCACTACAGGTTATATATAATCTTACAGTGTGAACAAAATACCAAATTGGAGTTTTCCTCCCAAAAGAATGTCACAGGGCCAGACTTTGAGATCTTATGCCTGAAATGAGAAACCAATAACTATGATACAATGGTCTTAATACTATATTTTCTCCTATGTCATTCTGTAGGTAATTTGAAGACTTAGCAAGAAAATTTAGGCCTTTCATTTCATCTCGGAATATTCTAACGTTTTGCCAATTTCTGAAAAACAGGTAATGCAATAAAAAGCAAAACTTTGATTAATTTGTTACTACCTTATTTATTAAAAAAATTCTATACCTTTGGCCATAGAACTTCTAGTTTTTTGTTTTGTTTTTTTTTATGTGAAGCAATTTGTATCACATCACTGTCAATTCAGTTTTATTTTATTTATTTATTTTTTTTGAGACAGAGTCTCACTGTGTTGCCTGGGCTAGAGTGCCATGGCGTCAGCCTGGCTCACAGCAACCTCAAACTCCTGGGCTCAAGCGATCCTTCTGCCTCAGCCTCCCAAGTAGCTGGGATTACAGACATGCGCCACCATGCCCGGCTCATTTTTTCTATATATTTTTAGCTGACCAATTAATTTCTTTCTATTTTTAGTAGAGACGGGGTCTCACTCTTGCTCAGGCTGGTTTCAAACTCCTGACCTTGAGCAATCCATTGGCCTCGGCCTCCCAGAGTGCTAGGATTATAGGCGTGAGCCACCGTGCCCGGCCAATTCAGTTTTATTTTATGGGCATTTACTGCACGGCTTTGAACAATTCGACATCAAAGATGTTCCCAGTATTTAACAGAGTCCTGATAAATGGGTCTACATATAAACATTGCCATGGGACTTCCTTCAAGTCGTTTTATTAAGAAAGAATATAACATTTGCTTAGTGACCAAATAAGATCAAACATACAGATATTTAAGCACACACACTTAGACTTTGTTGGAATTAAGCAATTAATATTTTATACAAAAAAATTAATTGCCAAGAATAACATTTGATTTTCAAAACCCATCCTTTAAAAAGGGGGGCCATGTCAAAAGGACACAGAGCCCATCTGAAAGAGCTTCCCAATGGCCAAAGCTGGAACTATTTGAGCAACAGAATAAATAATGTAATATTGATTATAATTCAAAGTATAAAACATATGTGCATGAATCCATACTGATATATATAAATAATTGAATAATTAGATAAATGCGAGAGAAGGGACAAATCTTGCAGAAGAATTCCACATTATATATTAATATATGTAGATATCCTCCCCTCAGGGAGGTAGGGCTTAATTGCACTCACTTGAGTGTGGGCTGGACTGAATGACTTGCTTGCACAGCATAGAGTATGGAAAGGGAAAAATAGTAACTTTATAGTGGAAAAAGCTGGCAGATACTACCTTAACCAAGTCATCAAGGATAAGGTTAAAACAGACAAAAAAAAAGGTCCTTATCAAGGGCTACTTTGTTTGTTTTATTCCTTCTTTCCTTAGCCTTCATTTTGAGAAACTAAACATCAGTCTTTCCACAAGCTGCTTCTTGGAGTAGCTAAACATGTAGATAAGGTTAATGAGGGCTGGGCATGGTGGCTCATACCTGTAATCCCAGCACTTTAGGAGGCTGAGGTGGGAGGATCACTTGAGGCCAGAAGTTCAAGACCAGCCTGGCAAATGGCAAGACCCCATCCCTAAAAAAAGATTAATGAATATTACACTAATCATCCATTACTAAAACCCCCTCAAATTTGGCAATGTGTGTGGGGAGCTGTTTGGGGATGTTGCTACTGACATCTAGCGAGTACTACTAAACATCCTACAATGACCCCCACAACAAAGAATTATCCGGGCTAACATGTCAATAGTGCTGATGTTGGGAACCCTGCACTAATATATGCATACATCTAATAGATGTTTATTGGGCACCTACAATATCCCTCACCATGCTTCATTTTCCAGATGATGCAGATAGGACATGATCTGTCTTCTCAGGAAGCTTACCATCATGCCGGGGAGCTGGAGAACAGGTGAAACACGTAAGAGTACTGCATGTCACATTATATATAAAGGACACACTTGCATACAAACAAGAACCAAAATGAATAGTCCAGATAAGCATTTTGGGTTGTCTAGAAAGGTAAAGAGTTTTCTAGAATGGCTCTGTGTGGGAGATAGGGTTTGCACTGGGCTTTGATGAACCCACAGAGCTCAGATATTGTGGGTAGGAGAAAGGAAGGTGGGAAGAACCATAATATTTTGCTTCAGCAGTACCAGGGATATCCTAGGAGCAAAACATGGTTTGAATAGAGCCGCAGAATCTGTCGCTACACTCTCCTTTCAGAGGCAATTTACAGAGGTGGGTCAAGACCTTAAAGTTTTGTCACACAGAGAGATTTCAATGAGGGAGGACAGTATCAGGGTGCCCGGGAAGAGAATCGGTTGAAAAAGCTCCTTAGATGGTTTGTTGTGCAGCTCCCCGCTTCCTGCGCTTGGAGAACCCTTGCTTTCAGAGGCTGTCACTTATTTGAGAATATATGCCGTCACAAACATGCAAAGCCTACTATTTTTTTCCTCCTGGTCTTATCATTCCTCTATGGTAACTTTACTCTGTTCCTCTTTTTGCCTTCTGTGTGGCACCCCTATTTTAAAAATATGTGATGATCCGTAACCGCAGACTGTACATTGCTAATAGAACATCATTATTATCCACAATGATGATAGCAAATCTTCAAGGCTCTTTGTAAGTAGATATTGCGACTTCATTGGTTGAGAAGAAACAAAGATGCAATTCTCCTCGCCAGACACTTGCCGGCATGACTTCAAACATTTTTACACAATCCGTGCTTGATCAGTAGATGGCGCTCTCCTCCCTCACAGCGAATGACTTATGAATGAATAAACTCTCCCTCTGCCCTCCCCACCGCAAGCACGGTCGTAGTGAATACCCCCAAGTCCTGTCCAAATCTTTGGAATTCATCCTCATTTCTTCATCCCCAGTCTAATTCAGGGCCTCTCTGTCTCCTGTATATTATAATAATATAATGACCTCCTGCCTCTGGTATCCTTTTATCCAACACACTGCCATCGGAATCACTTTCCAAAAGTGACTGGAAAGGCCCAGCTTTAAAATGGTGCCCTGGGGGAAGAACTGGGGAGAGGGAGTCTCTGTGAAATCCATGGGACAAGCAGAAGGGTCAAGGTAGAAAAGTGAAGGCCTTCTCCAGGTAGCAGATTTGTCTCCCTTGCCTGGAGGAGGGCTGGGAAGGGTAGTGGACTGATGTGCGAAAGGTAGACTCAGAGCCTTGAACCTCTTGCCAAGGAATTTTATCTCGCTCAGTAGGCCATAGAGAATCATTAAAAGGTTTTGAAGATGGCAGGGTTAGAGCTGTGCTTGCACAAGATTAATGTGACCAGGCATGCGGATGGACTGAATGAAAAGAAAAAGAATCCAGTGGAGAGAGAAGTCACCTGACAACACGAGATTTGGGGGAAGAATTGTATACATGACAATTTACAGTTTGAGAAATTTAGAGAAGTAGTTCCTCAGCCATGATGCCCATCAGCAGATTACTTCATTCCAGAATCAATGTCAGGAAATGTCTAGGAAGCCAGGAATAGGGTCCACCTATCCTGACGTCCTGTGTGCATGCATCTGTGTGGCTAGCCAATACATTCTCTGGCTGCCTCTGGTGAGATTATTAGGTGTCCAGAGTGAAGCCACTACACTTGTTTTCAAGTAGGAAGCAAAAAAAAAAAAGAAAGAAAGAAAAAAGAAAAACAGCTTGAGTTTCTTTCCGTATCACAGACTTTCAATGTGTTATTATTCAACACTACAGTGTCAGATTTAGATTTTCCACCTCGAGGAATTTGGTTTAGCTTTAATTAGTTGCTGTGAATATTTCTGAGCCAACTCTGGAAAGCATTTATCTAGAAAATAGTTGTCACTAAAATATAAGCTGGATATAGTGTGTCACTTACCTAGCAGGCTTTGTATCACGTTCACACAGTTACACATTCTCTCTAGCCATCTGGATGACTTTTACCACAAGCCTAACTTCGTTATATCGGCTCAATACTTATTAATTGATCATAATTCAAAATATAATATCTTAATGTTGAGGCCATGTGTTATCACCATCCAGGCTCTATGAGTAGGGGCAGAACTTTAGAGCATGAATATTTTTCAGAGCAAAGATTATGCTTACAGGTTATTCTTGTACAGGCAACTGATGCATTTTTCGTCCAGTAACTTTTCAGAAAAACAAGCTTAAAAATACCGGACAAATGAAAAACAGACTTCAGCAGTTAGTGCTGCTTCCTGAGTAACTGAAGAATGTGCTTCTTGTGGTTAAATGAGGGATCTGTTTAATATGGATGAAATACCAACACTCCAGGCATTTTCATTGACATTTCACTGTGACTTTTTGAACTTAGGAGTGCTGATGTGAAAACCTACTCTTTCTGCTCTGCACACTCTGCAGTGGGATTGCAGAGCTGGGCCAGGAGAGGTGACAGGCTAGGTCGGGTTCCTGCTCTCCCTGTTCCGTCTTTCTGTTTGTCCTTCATTTCCATTCACACTGCTGTTCTTCCCAGTTTTCCAAGATTCCTTTTCTGAAACCAGTTAGGAAACCAAGCAAGGGTTTGTTCTGCTCTCAAATCCCATCGCCTCTCCAGCACTGGATTTACTTAACTGGACCAAAGTGAAAACGTTCGTGGTAGGCATTTGTACAGACTTTTTCCTAAGGTCAAGAGACCAGAAGCTTCCCAGAGTGGCTGGAAGGAGCACTGCGGCACCCAAGGCACATTTGAGGGCAGCTTCGAAGGGCAGAGGAGCCGAGGGAAGCCCCTGTTCCCGATGCGCCCAGCACTGGCCGGGCTCGGCTGGGGCAGCCCCGCCGTCTGGCAGCAGCCCGAGAGAGACATGCTGTTTTGTTTAAATCCTCCACATTCTTTGCCATTACCCTATTGGCCGGATGGGGCTACCCTCCCCGCCGCGGCCGCTGCTGATGTCAGCCTCGCTCACGCTCGCTCCTCCCGCACCCACCTCCCGGGCCCCAGGCACACTGCAGCTCCGCGAGGACTCTCTGGCCCCGGCGAGGTGGCTGCAAACTCGCGGGCACGCAGGGCGCCCGAGGAGCCGAGGGACTCGGGGGAGGGGACGCGCACGGAAGGCGCCAGCTTCCTCCCGCCCGCCCCTGGCAGCCGCGGGCCGAGGTGGGAGGCACCCGGGGCCCCAGCCGGGCAGCGCCGAGGGCGGCGGCGGCAGCGGCTTCCCTTTTCTCCCCCTGTCGAGCCCTGGAGCGGCTCAGGGACCGGCCCTAAAAAGAGCAGGAAATCTCGTTTACCGCCCGGGGAGAGGAGCCGATCGAGCCTTTGTCTGGAAAGTCAGCATCTCCGGCTCCGGCTGCAATGTGTTCCTGGTGACATTAGCACTGGGCAGATCGGCCGGAGGAGGGGGTCGCCAGGTTCAGGTCTGCTTTTCGGAGGCGGATCGAGCCGGTGACTTTTGTGCATTCGTTTTAATTTTTGGAAATCTCTTTTTTCCTCCCTCGCCGGCTGCTGGGCATGTCCTGATCTGGTGGCCGCTCCTACCACCCCGGGCAGCCGATCAGAGCCGTCTCTAGCGGGTCTCCCTCCCTCCCTCCCTGACTTTGCAACACCGCGTTCCGGGAGGACCGACCTCGGCGAGGAAGGAGGCGGGGAGCTGCGAGCACCGGGACTCGAACCTTGACATGCTCTCGGGCGGGGAGGAGGAAGCCAGGAGCTGAGCGCACCGCCGGGTCTGCTTCGCCGGCGGGCTCCGAGCGCCGGGCTCCGGGCGCACTGCCCTGCGCCTGGGCGGCAGGCTAGTTGGGACCTCCTGCTTCCCGCCCCAGGGGTCCGCGGCCGGCAGGACCATGCTGCTGAAGGAGTACCGGATCTGCATGCCGCTCACCGTGGACGAGGTAAGCGCCGCGCCCGGCCCGGCCTCGCCCGCTCCGAGGCCCCTGCCCCGGGGCGCTGGGTCCCCCACCGCCGCCTCCCGGCCGGCGTGTCCACTGCGGGCGGCAGGGAAACAAACCCAGGTGTACATTGCCTCCCAAACCAGAGGCTGGAGGGGGAAGAGGAAAGGGATTTGCTGTTTCCACTTGTCACCCCAGTGGGGGAGGGCGGCGTTGAGTGGGGCGGTGGGCTCCAGGTGGGCTCTCTGGGGGCTCCCAGAATCCTGATTGCTGACGATCACAATAAGCCAAAGGGAGTTGGTGCGCCACCTCCCTCCAATTAAGAAAATGAATAAAGCCAACCCCATGCGCACCCTGTAGCTGGGGAGTGGAGGGCACCGAGTCCTGGCAGTGGGCTCAGCCTCCCCTCCCGGCACTGTACGGTCAGGGTGCAGGGAGAAGCCCTGCGCCCCAGAGATCTGGAGGTCCCGAGCCCCGCGGGAGGGCACCTCGGAGCCCTTGGGGGGAGGGGTCCGTTGGTCCCCGACTTCTCACGGTCGCTGTGGACCTGGGCGCCGCTCCCAGCACGCCCGCCCTTCGAGGCTCCGGGACCCAGATCGGTCCTTTAGCAAGCCGCCGGGCTCGGAAACTTTCTGCGTCTCTTGTTTCTTCCGCCGCGGGGAGCGTGGTCCGCCAGCGAGCGGGGAGCGGCCATAGGGGGGCGCTCCAGCACGCGGGTGCTCCGGGGCCCCCACTCCCGGGTCGCCCCGGGCGGGCGTGTGGCGAGGGGCTGGGGCTCGACCTTGTGCGCTGCTCGGGTTCCGTTCTCTCGATCCCCCGAAGCTGGGAGCTCCATCATCCAGGAAATGGTGACTCAGTGAGGATCACTCCGTCTTTGGCTTCCCTTTCTTCCTCTCTTCCTCCCCACCTTTTTGGTGATTTCACAACTGCTTAGCGTCTGTCCAGGGACAGCCAGGGAGGGATTGTGAAGCCAGGCTGAAGGCAATTTGAAACTCACTAGTATGGTTTGGTGTGCCAACACATATGAAATCATTGACCCAAACCGTCTTTTTATTTAAATACAGTGGTTTTAATCTATCAGATAGGTTACTGAGCCACTACTTTGTGAAAGGGACCCTGTGCTTTGAGAGAGAAAAAGATGTACAACTAAGAATGTGGCTGTGCACAGGGGCTATCTTCATTTGTCATCTGAAACAAGTGTTAAGTAAGGCAAGACCCAAGTACAACCCAAGACAAGATCAAAGTAGCTCCGAGTTTACAAAACGTATTACAGGGACACCACTGGCTGCCAAGGAGGGAGTGGTCAGCTCCCCTAGAATGATTAACTGAGCTTTGGAATTTGTTGGCATTTGAGGAAGTAGCATTCGAGCAGGGTCTGGAAGGGAAGATTCCCTGTGGGTAGGCAGAGTTTTGGGATCTGTCTGACTTTTTAAGTGGAGAAGCAGCACAGAGCTTTGTGGAGGATGAGGACGGCGAACGAATGGAGTATTTCCAGCAAAGGTTGAGCTCTTCCCACCTGGTGGGCAGCTGCACTGGCGCAGTCAGCTGGGAGGTGTGCATGCCTCTACTCCATCTCCTAATGACCTTATTTCTTGCTAGGAGTTTGGAATCTAGGAGCAGTGTTGGGACTGCATGGAATATGTTTTAAAAAATTGCAGGTGATAGTCAAGAAAAGAACCTGTTCTAGAATCTTCTCTACTACATGCAGAATCTCTTTATCCTGGTCAGTGCCCTTTTTAGGATTTCTGAAACACTCAAGCAGAGCTCTTTTTCTCGCTTTTTTTTGTGTGCAGAAATACCCACAAGTATACAGTGAAGTAATTATGTGTGAGTGGTATAAGTGAAGACACTTCCTTTCTTAATTGGCCAACAAAATCAGACTCCACCTATAATATAATGTATAATTATAAACTATTTAATGTATAATTTGGATGTATAATTTCATTTGGATAAAGTGCGCATGAGGGTCATATGCTGAAGTCATTTTCTGCTTTGCTAGAGAAATGGCGGGGGGCAATTTAGATTAACAGGAGTTTCCAACTGGAAGGATTCAGATGAACTAAATCTGACAACGCATGAAGAAACTAGGACTAGCTTGCCAGATGTTAGACCCCTAGAGTCTGAACTGGTAGTAAATCCAACGGTCTCCATCATCCTCCTTCGCACTGTCCCATTGACTTTAACATTGAAAACTGGGAAGCAACTTAAGCTTCTCCAAAGAAGACATTGACTATCAACTTAGGTAGAGTTTGGAAGCCCAACTTTTGCTTCAACTCTTGATTGGCTTTGGACTTGATTCCACCTACATGGAACTTCTGGAACTTGTTTCTGTTTATCCACCACAGTTAATTAATAGCAGTGTCCATACTTTCGAAAATGAAGCGAATGCCTGTGTTTTGGAGAGTCAGTGAGAGGACCAACACTGTGTGTCCCTTGTCCCTGGCCTTATTCTCCTATTTCCCCATTTAACCCCCTGGTAGTGGGAGCGGGGGGAGCATTGGGAGCGTCCATATGTTATTATCCACATTTTGCAGACAAGTAAACTGAAATTCAGAAATGTTAAGTAATGTGCTCCAGGCTACACAACTAGTTAATAGCCAAGCTGAAGGAGAGCTTGGTGAAGCCCATTATTTGTTTTTCCTTACTCTGCTTTTTGCCTGTCGCTAGTATTTAATCCACCAAAAGGAAAAGCATTTCTTGAAAACAGATAAAGTCAGCACTATCAACTAAATGAAGAATCAGAGGCCTTTTGAATTGTTATAGATAGTACTGGTTTCTACTATTTCTTTAACCTTATTTTAACACATAAAATGTTCCCTAGTTCTAGGAAAAAAGAACAGTTCTGGGAGATGAAATAAAGCTGAACTAAAGTCTAAATCAGAATGTTGGTGGGGTTTTTTTGGTGTGTGTGTCTTTTAGACATTAATTTCAGAGTAGAGAACTATGAGAAGTAACATTCCATGGATTAATTTTAATTAAAAAACTTCACTGGAATAGTCTCCCCATTTGTGTTAAATGTAGTAGCCCCTGATCTAAATATAAGCCTGTTGGAAAGTTATGAACAAGAAAAGTCCCTGGGAGCTGATAGTTGCTATAAAGAGAAAGTAGTCATTGTCATCATTTGAAACATTTGGTGATGTAGATTCTAGAATTTTAGACTTGGAAGGACTGTTCAAGATGATTTATAATTGAGCTATTTTGTTTCCTGGAGGAGAAGACAAACCTGTAGAAGGCTCAGTTAGTTGCCACCCCATCACCTCTAGGCTAGAACCCAGGACTTCTGATTTCTGGATCAAAGCTCTTTTACTCTATACAATTCTCCCTCCTCTGGGATTCCTTGTTGGAAAAAAATATCACCCCTCAGCCCCATGTTTAAAACAGATATGCTGGCGGTCTCTAGTTGAAGGTGGGTTGGGGACGCTGGGAGCATGGAGGGTAGTCCCTGTTGGAACCTATTGGAAGAGTGGCCAGGGGACTCCATTGGAAGATGCTTTTGTATAACCAGCTCACTGGTTTTGCTTAAACTGTATGTTGGTTGGGATGGCTTTTGTATGTGTGGTTTGATGAGAGGTGATGGTGGAGTTCAAGACCTCCCCTACTCTGCCCCACCAGCTACTCCCTGGTGCTGTCACTGGTCCCAACATGTTGCTCATCATCCTCAATACTCCTTAGATCACCCCTTCGCCTCCCCCAGAGGTATTTGTTGGCAAGATAAGCATCCCTCAAGAGCTAAGTACATCCTAATATTATCTAAGGCAGGCGTTCTTTAGTTTTCATTGCTTTTTTTTTTTACTGTTTAACAATTCCTGTTCTGACTGCATTAACATTAATGTGTGTACTTTTACGGATTGATTTGTGGTCCTTAGGGATTTGGTGCACGATGAAGAAAAATAGAAACATTCCCTTCCCCTCCAAGAAAAAAAGAAAGAGAAAGGGAAAAAAGGAAAAGAAAAACAACTTTTCATAGAGAATATTATTTTGTTCTTTGCTCTGGCAGGGAGTCAGTGCACTTTATCCAGCCTCTCTGGGTTCCCGGAGAGTTTTCTTGCATACATTTCTGAGAACAGATTTAGGATGGGGTGGTACCACCTCAGGAATGACATGAATGGAGATGCCAAAATGCCTAACAATCCTTCCTGTTCTCCATTTTAAATCATTTTCATAAAATGAATCCACAAACGTATCAGGGCAGAAATTCTTGAAGGAAAGAGACTTTAAATGTGATGTTAGCAGTGACTTTATTTCTTATAAAATGTGATACCCCTGAATATAAAGGATAAAAATTCCTTTGATTAATCTCATAGAGCTTCCCCAAGGTTTCTCATAAACATTATTTGGAAAATGGTTTTTTTAAGGAATGAACACCATTTTGACTTTTTTTTCCTGTTAGTTGAGAAGGACCAAGGCCAGGGTCATGAGTTTGATTTCTGCATGTTCCAGGTAGTTTCCTTTGCTTGTTCCACAGCCAGGGAACAATGGAGGTTTGCCCAGCTATCTTACAAAGCTCCACTCTTTGTTGTGGGGGGAACCAGGGAAAGGAAGGCCAGTTAATGGATAAGTGCAAACCTTTCATCACTAATGGAACAGACAAGAAGCAGATGCTGTCCTTCTGGTTGGTCAGTGAAATTGACTTTGTGCATGAAGGAGGCTACATTTTCCCTGTGATGAGTGTGAATACCTGTCACACGACACAGATTCTGGGCCTTGGGGGAAAAAAGCAAACTATTGTTAACAAAACCCTAGTTAAAAGTAGGTAGTAATTAACTTTTACTTTTCATTACAAAGACATCAAACAAGTTCCTAATGCTCTTGAAAGTCAACTTAGAAACCTCATGTCTGATTAAATGAATGTGACTGATATCCAAAGAAAGGCAAGTAATCTTCGTTTCAGAAAGGTTATCATTTTAGGTGAATAGAGAATACTATTTATTGTAGGCAGTTTTTAAAGAAATTAATATACTTTCAACACTCACCCTTACCCCAGAGTGTCAATTAGGGAAGTGTGTGTGGCACGGGGAGGGGGTATCACACTGTTTTGAGTTTCTAAAAAATATAAAAGTGTGTGCACAGTGACAGGCAGTAAACATGTTTTTCAGGAGTAGTAATTACTGGAAGAGTACGTCTAGGTTCATTGATTTAGTTGCCTGAGTGAGGTCGCTGCACCCTGGCTGGCCTGTTTTCTGTTGCGTGGAGTTCTGTATGCTTCGAGGCAACTCTGAAAACTTTTTTTGAAAACTGGGTAACACTTCTGCCCCTGTTCAGAGAAAAAAAAAAAAGAGTTCTAGAAGTCAGCTGATTTGTAGTGAGAAGTCATGAAGGTTTTAGGTATCTTTAGCAAATTCAGCCCACTGGGAGAGGAAAAGGAGAATTTCAGATTGCAGACTGCCAACTGCCCACCCTCTCTGACTCATCCTAGAAGTTTTGTGGTAGTGAAGATTTTTTTTTTTGTAAGTTACAAGGCAGATGAGGCCCAAGTGTATTGTAAATATTAAAACTAAAAATGCACTTGTATCTGGAAAATGTAAAGTTGTTCAAAAACATTATGTTGGAAGCTTTACTTTTTGTACTATACAACCTACAAGTTACAAAAACATAAACAATTCATACAAACCAACAGGGTCGCAGCAGTGCACACCGCCAGGGGGCGCCATTTACATGAAACCCAATAGGAATGGGGTAAAGTGATGGTCTGCAACTGACCAACTGTCTTTGTCAGCCTTTTCAGGCCTCCATCCACCTGCCACTGTCGTGTTAAAATTTGAACATTTAAGCAAATCCGTGGGTTTATAAGTGGAAACGTCTTTCCTGACCACTCCATCTACAATAGCTGTCCCCTATTATGCTCCACCTCTCTCCACATCTATTTTCTTCATAGCATTTATCCTAATCAGTACTTTATTGATTTGTTTACTTGTTATCCATCTCTATCATTATCTTTTCAACATGTAATCCACATAACAAAATATTGATAAGATCTTTTTACTTATTTTTCTTTCACATAAACTCTTTGAAGTCTGGTGTGTATTTTCCACTTACAGCACGTCTCAATTCACACTGGCCTCTTTGCTGGGCAGAAGGACCACGTGTGGCTTGTGGTTGCCCTATTGGACGTGCAGCTCTGTTTTTAAACCTACGGTCTGGCACATAGTAAATACTTGCTGAATTAATGGATGGGAAGAAGCTAAGAAAAACAGAAACCTTTTAAGGACAGCTGACCCTATATGTCTTCCTTTACATTGTTTAAATTTTTTTCACTTAAGTTTCATACTGCCTGAAATTTTGTCACTTAGAGATTCTTTTATATTTAAAACATCCTCATTCTAAAATTCCTTTGCAATACTCTTGAGAGGTTTGTGGGCAGCCATTCCTAGGAGTTAATGTAATCTGACTGTTTTCCTCTTAATTCCCAGAGGAGTACATATATTTGTTTTCCATTGCAGTGTAACACATCATCACAAACTCAGCGGATTAAAATAACACTAATTTATTAGCTCACAGTTTCTGTAAGTCAGAAGTCTGGGCACGGCATGGCTGCTCAGGCTCTCACAAGGCTGAAATCAAGGTGTCAGCTAGGCTGCCTTTCTTTCTGGAACTTGGAATCATCCAAGCTCAAAAATGGTTGTTGGCAGAATTCAGTTCCTTGCGGTCATAGGCCTAAAGCCCCCACTTTCTTGCTGGACTTCAGGTAGAGGCCAGCTCCCAGAAGCCACCTGCCATTTCCTGCCATGTGGCTCTCTCCACAACATGGCAGTTTGCTTTTTCAAGGCTAACAAGAGAGCTGCTGCTGCAACGTCAAATCTCTCTAACTTGTTGTCTCTGACTTCTAGACTCTTTTCCAAAACGGCATGCCTGGTTAGCTCAGGCCCACCTACATTCGAGGGAAGGAGATTATGTATATACAGAGTGTTTACACCAGGTAGTGGGAGTCTCGGGGGCCATTCTGACTACCATAGGGAGATTGGCTGAATTCATAGTTTCCAGGGGAGGAGAGAAGTTGTTATTTCTTGAATCCAGAACACTTAGGGATACGGAACTTCCAGGGTGGCATTTGGGATACCATGAAAGCACTCATGTCACCAGTGTTTTATTGAACTCCTGTGTGCCAGGTGCTAGGGATGGAGCAGCAAACAAGATAGAACCCTTCTGCAGCTCACAGGCCAGAAGACACTGGAGAAGTTTTATTGCCATTTTAAAATAGATTATGACAATGGTTGCACAACTCTGTAAATATGTTAAAAAACCATTGAATCTACATGTAAAATACATCTCAATAAAGCTTTTTTCTTTTTAAATAGAGCTGCTTACTGATTTGTTTCAGCAGAACAGATACCTGTGTTCAGAGAGAGAGCCCTTGACAGAGAGTGTTGAATTGGAATTAGGAATAAATTGGGAAGTTATGGTCCCTGTCCCTAAGGAGATGGCTCTGGTTGTCTTAAATTTAGACAGATTTCCAAAGGAGGTTGTTCTCTTCTGTGGCAGTGTGGGGAAGAAATCTGCCAGATTTGGACCAGAATGACTGGGATTTAGGTCAGAACATGATACTTAGGGAGAAAAAAGTAATCACAGCTTGAATAGCTGCCCTAAGGCCAGTTGCAGGGCTGCCTGGTACTGAGGGAACCTATCTTGACAGAACTCATTATCCTTAGGAGTCCACATAAGGGAATGGAGGCTGGTGGCCATCATGAGTGGAAGAAACCTCAGAATCCTTCTGGCTGTGGCTCCAGGTGCATGTCTTAACTTTCTATGAGCATTGAATGGGAAATAATGTGTTAGCAGAATGAATTCTAGAAGACACATTCATGAGGAAATGGCTCAACATGGGAAGTAAATCCTTTGCCTTTTTGGTGTCTGGCAGATGTCCTTGAGACTTCCTACCTTGGGCCTTATTCTAAGGGTGGCTTACTGGCTATTTAACTTCGTCTCAATCGTCTCTGTCTAGGATGGCAAAATCACACCAGGTTAGCCTGGGCCAATCTCCCAGATGGCAAATGGCGAGAGGGGAACCCCACTGCAGAGGACGTACGTGGCCACTGGCTTTGCAAACCGTGACAGAGAAAGGAGTCTGGGGTCACCGACCACTTCCTGGCTGACGCCGTTTGTTGACTTAGAAACACTGAAGCCAGAGCTTACCAAGATTTTGACATCAAGTATTGCAGTGACTCATTCTGTCATTTCCCAGCACTTTGATAAAAGGGGCCTGCTCTTAAAACTCCTTTTTGGACGTTAGTGAAAGTCGACTCACGTATGTAAACATGTAGCCGACGTAAGTTCTTGATCAAATTTACCTAATGACGCTCTCTTTTATTTATTTATTTATTTTTCTCTTTTTAAGTTTGGGTGAACCATGACCTTCTAGAATTCCTATTGTCCCGGAGCAAAGAAAAAGCATCATCATCTTTTAATTCCTTTAGCATTCTATCTAGCCATCTTTAGGGTATTGTTTCTTTCCCAGGCTGAATCACCTGGAGAAGATTGAGATTGGCCAAACAAATATAATTTGATGACAACCTATAACAATGTTGTTTAAGCACCTAATCTAAGCAGTTAATCTTCAAAGACTGCTTCCCCACCCCATGGCATCTACACACACACACACCCTGTTCAGGTTTGATTATATTTGCTATATTAAGGCCAGATCCAGGTGTTTCTGAGCACTAGTTTGTGTATTTTTTATGCCAAAAATAACTAATCTGTGTATTTATTTAGAAGAAAAGGTATCAGAATGAGAAGTCACGATTAACTTGGATGCTACTATAATTAAGTTGTTTAAACCTTCAAATGCACTGGGTCTCATTTGTTGAATACTTTGTATTTCCCAAGAGCTGTCCAATATTTTCTAGTTTTAACTATTGTGGCAGGGTTTATTTATTTATTCTTAAAATGGCAAAGTTTCACTTATCTCTTGTCTCTGGCTAAAACGTTTACAACTTGTGATAGAAGCTGTTAATGATTACTGTACCCAAACTTCCTGAAAAGTCTTGGGTAGGACTGAATAGTGCCTAGAAAGCTGAGTGTTGCATGGCTCATTCCGCTTGTCTGAACCATCCCTACCTTCATGTCTTACATAAATTGTGAAAGTTTCTTGCCCTGGCTCTTTTGGTCATAAGAGGGAGGAATTAGATAGTTATCCTATGTCACAAGGTCTTGGTTGAATGTGGCCTTGCAATAATTTTGCTTTCATGTCCATAATAAAGTAGCACTGTGTGCCTTAGCAACATATCCCATGAAACATTCAGTTTGGAAAGTATGGGTTATAAAATTTGGTTTCTATTGTATATGCATGGACTGATAGCAGTCATGTTTCACATGCAAAAGAAGGCAAGAGAGAAATTACATTTGTTGAATGCTTTCTTGTTTCCCTTAGTCCTCATAACAGTCCTATGAGTTAGATATCATCCCCATTTTATAGATGCGGAACATTGGGTGCATACATGACTAGTCAATGGTGGACCTACATTCACACCTAGGTGGTCAAACTCCATAGCCAAACCCTATAGACTCTAGCTGCATCCCGTTCTGCCTTCCCTAGAATCCTAAAGAATCAAGGTTATCTCGTTTTATCACAATCAAAAATCCCAATTTCTTAGAGACTAAATAACCTATTCAGGATTATCAGGATTATCAAAGGAAATAATTAGGGAAAGGTAGTTCTTCTGTTCCTATAAGAGAGTGGTCTATAAGTTTTATCTCCCATCAAACAATCAATTTTACCCAAGTATTAAACCAAGTGACATTCTTCAGTTTAACTTTGATAAATGAATCATATTCCCCTTTGAAAATAACTTTTGTAGTTCATGCTCTAAAAAGAGAACCACCCCTACGCTCTTGGAAATTATTCGTTTTAATGGCAGTAAAAACCTTTGGCTTTCATAGGCATTATCAGCAGAGATGTTAGTTCATGAGCACCTGTGAGCTTCTCAAAATTAGTATCTGAAAATAATGATGGGAACAGACAAGTGGCACTGTCTTTGGCACATTTAGTTGAAAACTTAAAACTCTTCATGTGGAGGTAAGCACATTGGAAGGTATTAAAAATGATCAAGGTGGCCGAGCGCGGTGCCTCACGCCTGTAATCCTAGCACTCTGGGAGGCCGAGGCGGGCGAATTGCTCAAGGTCAGGAGTTTGAGACCAGCCTAAGCAAGAGTGAGACCTCGTCTCTACTATAAATAGGAAGAAATTAATTGGCCAACTAAAAACATATAGAAAAAATTAGCCGGGCATGGTGGTGCATGCCTGTGGTCCTAGCTACTTGGGAGGCTAAGGCAGAAGGATTGCTTGAGCCCAGGAGTTTGAGGTTGCTGTGAGCTAGGCTGATGCCACGGCACTCTAGCCCGGGGAACAGAGCGAGACTCTGTCTCAAAAAAAAAAAAAATGATCAAGGGCAACAGAGTTGAGACTCTGTCTAAAAAATAAAAATAAAAAACATGATCAAAATGTACTATTCAAAGTTATGTATTTACCCTTCCAGCTGAGATGACTGCTCCTTATAAACTTCCAGCTCACTTTTACTGATGTCCCCTTCAGAGCCAGTTTATAAACCACACAGGCAAATTAATATTGTCCTTTTATAGTCACACTGTGTGTGGACTAAAGTAACTTTTTTAAAAACATGATATGATTATGATTTTGAAAATGGAACTCTAATAAGAGTTTTTTCAAAATTCAAAGTGGGGCTGAGTGTGGTGCCTTACACCTATAATCCCAGCACTTTGGGAGGCTAAGGCAGGAGGATTACTTGAGGCCAGGAGTTCAAGACCAACCTGGGCAACATAGTGAGATTCTGTCTCTAAAAAAATTAAATAAAAAATTCAAAATCATCCTCAAAAGACATTTAGCATTATCAAGAGTGTTAAAAACAATGAAAAAACAAAAAACAAAACAAACCCCAAACCTGCCCTAGATTCCACAGGAGAGATTTAGAGATGTTTTGATCTGTATCAACATGATTGAAATAAACATGTTGTCACCTAAAATGAACTATTTGAAAGTGACCACACTTAATTGGATATGTATTAATATATCCTGGTCAGTTTTTTAAAATTTATTTTTATTATTTTAAAAAATTGTGATAAAATACACGTAACATAAAATTTTCCATCTTAACCATTTTTAAGTATATGCTTTAGGTAGCATTAACTACATTGACAATATCAGGCAACCATCACCACCATTCATCTTCAGAACAGTTTTCATCTTGCAAAATTGAAACTGTGTACCCGTTAAACACTAACTCCCATTTCTTCCTCCCCCCAACCCCTGACAACCACCTTTCTACTTTGTCCCTATGAATATGACTACTCTAGGTATCTGGTGAGGTTTTGGTTTTTTTAAACATCTGTTATAGTACTTTATCATTAAACTCGTTCATCATTTCTTGGAACAAACCCAATAAATTAGATCAATGGAATCTAACGAGAATTTTTTCTGAATTCTGCCTTCTTTCAAAGGAAGAAAATGGGCCCATATCCGTATTTTGGGTGCCATTAATGACTCAATTAGTGACCTGCCTACACCTTTGCAGCAATATCCGAAATGCTTGACAATTTTATTTTAGGAGTACTACTATATCATCATTTATCAGAAAAATTGCATTTTGTTTAGAATACTTAGTAAGACAGGAAAAAGTACCAATGCATTTTAGAAGCATTTCAGAAAAGTAGGGTTGGTATCAAGTGTTCTATTAAAGTAGAAGACAGAATATTTAATTAAAGACAATGCTTTATTCCTGTACCAGGTAGAAATAGACATTTAATGGAACCCTTTTTCTGAGTAAGGAAGTACAGTTACAACGTTAGCTTATTTTTTTTTAGGATTTTATAAAAGTTTAACTCAAGAGAAAAAATAATTTAAGTCATTATAATGGCTTATTAATAAATAAGCTTTGTAGCATTTTCGCTCTTGTCAATTCTTTTAATGATATCTTCAAATAAAGCTTTCAACTCCCTAGCCAATGACCTGGATTTTATTAGATTTTATAGTACAATGCTCCTGCCACTCTCAAGGAACAGTTTGTTATGTACACTATCCAAGAAGTTACCTAGAAAAATGTTGGTCTTCAGAATTTCCCATCCAGTCTGAGCAGAATTTTCCAGTGTACCTGGAACAACAGGTGTCTATTTAACCCTTAATGTTGCCAATTGCACATTGGCAATACAGAAGTTACAGAAAATAGCACTCTAATTAAACTGGTAATTAGCAATTAGAGTAGAAAAACAACATTGGATAGATGTTTGAGAAAAGGGACCTGTAATTACCTGCTTATGTGGGTGGGTAGTTTTCAAGACAGGGGTTATCACTAGAGCAGTTTGTGCCTGAGCCCATGGGCATGTCTTTGGAAATGTGTAAATTCTCTATGGTTATTGTCCTGGTGATGTGGCCCTCCATTGGGACCATTTTGCTGAATTTGCCCTGACTTGAAATAATAGTGCTGATGGAAAGACTAATGTGGCTCTTACATGTCACATGCGTCACCATTCTGGACTATTGTAGCCTCCATAAAAGTGACGAGCTGAATGAGAGTGATTTTCTCAATACTTAAAAAAGCTGTGAAAATAAGACAGGTTTAGAGACATGAAATATGGTTATCTAATTCCCCCTTACCCCCACCCAAGTGCAGGAGTTAGGTAACTAGAATTGCATTTAGTCATGGGGTACAGATTGCACCTTGTGAGCAGGAGGCTTAAACCCTGGGATACTGAAGGCCATGACAAATGCTCATTTTTTTAAATATGTTTTTGCTTCTCATAAAGAGACATCATGTCCAAAACGAAAAAATCTTTAGATTTAGGATTTTATAGTTCACCTCTTTTGGATTGTGTTTGACAGAAACTTAGACACAGCTGAGTGTAATTGTGGTTTTGAGCAGCATGACTTATAGTGCAGATATGGTGTACTTAGAGATGTTTTCTTGCCAAGATCTGGCTGAGAAGGAGCTTGGTGGTGCTTGTTGTTGTTTTACAAAAAAATAGTAATTAGGCTATTAGTTGTCCAAATATAATAATCCCTTTAAGCCTTTTCAAGAAAAAACACTTCTGAAGGGTCAAGTATATTTAAAATTAGCCATTATTTACACAGGTGCTCAACATTTTGCCCACGTTCTTAAGGAGTTGTTTCTTAAAAAAAAAAAATGTTGGTTATGTCTGTCAGAAACCATCTTATTTTTTAAAGAGGGAGTTCAGTACTGGTTCTTCTAGCAAAAGCAGCCAAATCCCTGGCATCACAAAAGTCTCATCATAGGTTCATCTATTTTTCATCCTAGAATGGCTATGCTTGGTGTTATCCTGGTTACAATCTCTTTTGTGTACCTAGAGAAGGACCTGCCCCATCCCCTCTCCCCAGGACCTTCCAGGCCTCTCTTTTGGAGAAAAGTTAAGAAAAAAAGTAACAAGTGCAGTGACAAAGTAGCATCAGAGCTAACAGCCTGTGGTTTCAGGGCTGGAGGCAGGCCTGTGTTGCTGTTCTCCAAGCTCTGGATCTGCCCTGGGTGGCTCTCAAAATCATAGCCTGGGTAGAACCTGCCCACCGTGTCTCAGACAGGAGGGCTTTGCTGCCACTCCAAGACACACCTTTGGGTGTGTCTCATCTCCAAGCAGGATGTTCAGCTTTCTTTCTGCTTTTGTTGGAGCTTTTGAATTGCAAATTGGCTACATCTTACACAATGTTCAAAACCTAAAGTTCTGGTCATTGTGCCGCTCTCACAGGAAGTATCACCCTGAAAAGAGGCAGAAGCACTTCCAAACATGATTTATCTTTTCCTTTTTCTCTACCTTTTTATTTAATTAAGTGCCTTGTCATCTTATCTCCCTGAACCAAAGTACCCATAGGTTGCCCAGAGTTGGGGTTTCCAGTTGACGTTCGTTCACTATCGTGGAGTGTGGACATGGAGTGGGAAGACTTAGCTGAGTCCTTGCCATGATTTGATTGAAGACTCATTTTCCTGTGCCTCAGCTGTCAATTTCAACTGTCAGATGCCCTTCTTTTTGGGCTGAACACATGAGATAGGGAGCCCACTCAGCAAATATAAGGAAGGGGCAACCATTGTCAGTGGTGGGGCCTGCATAGACACCTGATCATCATGCTGTATTGTGCAGAAAATGATATTGTCTCACACTTCTAAATACCTTTATTTTAGTGGGACCATCCAGTATATAGTATGGTCTGGGAATCTCTACTTTCCAAATGGCCTGTGGGGAAACCCTGAAGTGTCCATAGTATCTGAATTTGCCCAGTGGGAATGTTGTGTCGCAGTAATAAATGCTTAAAGATTAGTTTATTTCCAGTCCTGCAGGGGCTATAAATTGCTACTTTAAATTTTATTTTCCAGTACCCTGATGTTTATGTTGCTATGGTGGTGTGTCTCGTGCTTGGGTGTCAAAGATTGCCATTGAAAATAGATAGGCCTAAATAACAGCCTAACAGGTGGCTGTGCTTTGTGGAGTCGTTCATAAAACTATTTGGCAGAGAAGTCCAGAGCAAGTCAATCACGACTGTGCCCTCAACTGTGTTTTATAGTTTAGCACTTTTTAAAAACACATTCCTCCCCCTTTCCATTTTATATATAGACTTTTTTCCTCTTTCAAGCAGTGCCATGCCAATTTCCTGTAGTAACACACGAGGAAAGATTTAAGCTCATTTTATACAGCAGTGGATGTCCTTTCCTTATTTTGTGTAACTGGAGCCCTTCTCCTAAAAATAACCCTTCTTTTCCTAATGTGATTCTTATTATAGCTGATGTACTCTTTATTTAAATGGGAGATCTCTTTTTAACATGCCCATTTGAATTGATATATATTTATTATACATAAATAGCTATAATATAATAAAGTACATATATGAAATATAAAATATATAATAACATATCTCCCTGTAGGGTCTAATCCTTAGTGAATGTGGTAGTAAAAATCGTTCATTATGCTTTCACCTGCCAATTACGATCATTTTCTTTCTTTTGAGATAAAATCATAGAAAGAACCTGAGCGTTAAACCGGTTCAACTTCCTACCCACTGGTTAGAGTCATTTCTATAATTCTTGTGGATGGTGATCATCTTGTCTTCTTGCTTAAATACCAGCCACAGCAGGGCACTGGCTCTTTCGTTGCATGACCTCTAGGATTGTCAACTTTGATTCTTTAGAAATTGCTTTCTTATGTTTAGTTGATATGTGACTCCTTGAAAGTTTCAAGATTGTTTCTCTCACTATAGTGACACAAACACAAGCCCCTTCCAAAGGCTGACTCTTTAAATATTTAAAGAAATCTATAATCTTGTCCTTTGGTCTTCTTTTCTGTGGCTTAATACGCTCAATACCTTCATCGATTCAATTTATGAAATGGTTTCGAGTCTCCCTCCCCATTCCTGTGGTTCTTCTTTCTTATTGCCCTTTAAAAAATATTGAACCCCATGCTCTAGCGTAGGGGTTAGCCGACTTTTTCTGTAAAGGGCCAGATAGAAATATTTTAGACTTGTAGGCCATAAGGTCTCTGTTGCAACTACTGAACTCTGACCTGGTAATATGAAAGCTGGCACAGACAATGCATAAATCAATGTGCACAGCTGTCTTCCAGTAACTTTTTTTTCTTTTTTTTTGGAGACAGAGTCTCACTCTGACAGGGTCTCACTCTGTCGCCCCAGCTAGAGTGGGCTAGAGTGCAGTGGCGTCATTATAGCTCACTGCAACCTCAAACTCCTGGGCTCAAGTGATCCTCCTGCTTCAGCCTCTCAATTAGCTGGGACTACAGCTGTGCGCCATGATGCCTGGCTGATGCTTTCTATTTTTAGTATTGACAGGTCTTGCTCTTACTCAGGCTGGTCTCAAACTCCTGAACTCAAGCAGTCCTCCCACCTTGGCCTCCCAGAGTGCTAGGATCACAGGCATGAGCCACCATGCCTGGCCTCCAATAACATTTTATTTATGGACACTGGAATTTGAATTTCATGTAATTTTGAATGCCATGAAATATTCTTCTTTTGATTCTTTTCCAGCCATTTAAAAATGCAAAACCCATTTGTAGTTTTGGGGCTGTACGAAAATGGAGCGGGCTGGGTTTGGCCAATGGGGTGTTGTTTGCTGACCTCTGCTGTAGAGTAGAGATCGGAGGATCAGTGCTGAAATCACTGAAACTTCAGCCACTTTTGTTTGCTTTGTTGATGCTTTAGCACTAGCCTTGTCATTTCCAGAAGCCGTATCAAACTGCAGACTGCTTTGGACAAGGCAGTCAATTACACTTGGACTTCTCTGTGTGATCTCCTGGCAAAGCTAAGTCTCTCCAACCTGAGTATATGAAATCTACCAAAAGCAAGTGCCGTACCATAAGGACAGCAGCCATAACCATAGGACTCTGAAATGTAAATGTGACGAATGGCATCTGTTGGTTTCAAATTCAACCAACTGTTTTTGATTCCTGCTTCTGTTGTATACTGTATTAGCCATTCCTCTTAGCTTTGTGGCAGATGTGATAAGCATGCTTTTCTTTCTCCAAGCCACTGACTTTTCAGTAACATCTAAATCATATTAATAAGATATAGGTCATGACTGCTTTCCTTTGTTGCAGAAACCAGTAGGTATTTGGGTACAGAAATAAAACCCTCAGTTATATCAATAAGCTTAAGACTGGATTATTCCTTACTTACTCATTAGTTTTGTTTTTTTGTTTTGTTTTGTTTTGTTTTGTTTTGTTTTTTTGAGACAGTGTCTTGCTCTGTTGCCCAGGCTAGAGTGCAGTGGCATCAGCCTAGCTCGCTGCAACCTCAAACTCTTGGGCTCACGTGATCCTCCTGCCTTCGCCTCTTGCGTAGCTGGGATTACGGCCATGTGCCACCGTGCCTAGCTAATTTTTCTGAGACAGCGAGCTATGTTGCTCAGACTGGTCTTGAACTCAAATGATCCTCCCATTTCAGCCTCCCAGAATGCTAGGATTACAGGTGTGAGCAACCACACCTAGCCTTCCTTGTTAGTTTTAATTTTTAAAATAAGGCTCTCATTAGGTATTTTGTGAAACAGTTTAACTAAGATTATAATTTAGCATGCAGAGAAGAAAATTTAGAAAATGATAAAGCCAGGGTTTTTTTAGTGTATAAATATTTAATTGAAATTATGTATTTGTCTCTGTAGACATATACTTAGCAAGTCTCTGCTTTCAGCAGAAGGGAAGGCACAGAGGGCCAACATTTGTGGAACTTTCTAGTGTACCAGACCCAATGTGTTAATCATACCATTTCGTCTTTGCAGTTATCCTCCAAGGTGAATCCTATTATCTCCACTTTACTGATGTGGAAATTGAGGCTTAGAGGATTGCCAAAGTCACCTAGATAGTTAATGGCAGAGCTGGGTTCTAATCCAGAGCTCTTTGGGTACAAATTCCATTTGCTTTTTCCAACACCACCATTGTTTTCCACAGTCAAAGAGAAGTTGACATTAATTCATTGTCAAGTTGATTGTATCAATATATAAGTATCCTAAAATGCATGTATGTTCCTGGATTGTTTACTGGACTGATACATTTCTGGAGCATATATGCCAGAAACTGTGATGTAGATTAAGAATATTGACTTCTTTAGTAGAAAGAGACTGTTAATTTAAAACTATTTGCATTTGCCATTCTTTGGTAAAACTGGAAACACAGATACAATTTCAGATTACCTTTGAGCTATTATAAATCTTGAGGGAAACCTTGATTGTTTTTAGAAAGCTTCTGTGTCTGTCTAGACTGTATCTTGCAAACAGGCACTTCAAGATGTCATTATATGAATATTCAGAAACTAAAATGTAATAGAGCCTAGATGAGAATGTGTGATAATCTAAAGATATCATTTAAGTCAGGGCTTTAAAAATACATGACTTGCGGTAAAAAAGGAAGCCTAGTAAACAAGTTCTTTACAATTCACCAAGCATGCTCTAATCCCACGTGTAACTCGAGTCCTTAAAAGCAGACTTAGAAAAGGCAAATGAAATAGATTTTCAAAATATAATTTTGAAGCTCAAGGTAAAATATATTTAATGTTTTAATTGTTTAATTGTATGAAATGGATTGCTTAAACTAATAGCTGGTGCTGGGAATGAAAAAACCTTTGCTAAGATTCTTCTATGAGGAAGCTGGTTTATGGCTTTCTGGAGCTGGGGGACACTCCTGCTTTAGATCATGGGCTCATGATAGGATTGTGATTGTTCCCTTTTTTTTTTTAAACTCCCTGTAGCGGCTTTTACAGTGCTTTGCACATGGTGGTTGCTTAGTTGAGGTTGACTACCAGCTTATGGTCATTTAAATTCAGACTTAATTTTGTGGCTTGAAAAACAGGAAAAAAAAATATGGCTTTTTTAAAATTTTTGTTTTTATTGAATATTGAATAGGCCTGAAGCGATATATTGAGAAACTCATTGTCTGGTTTAATAAGTAGAATGTTATGAGTTGATTTGATCCCATATCTTCTATATATATGGCATCATAGGGGATGTAGTCTTCCATAGCTTGCTATTTTTTCCTATTAAAATTTTAAATTGAGCTATAGTTCACATCCCACATAATTCACTCTTTTATATAGGTATACAGATCAGTGGTTTTTAGTATATTCCCAAGGTTGTGCAGCCATCACCACTATTCAGTTCTAGAACATTTCCTTTTTTCTTTTTTTTTTCCTAGAGATGGGGTCTTGCTCTTGCTACAATGCCCAGGCTGCAGTGTGCTGGCTGTTCACAGGTGCAACATAGTACACTGCAGCCTTGAACTCCTGGGCTCAAGCAATCCTCCCACTTTAGCTTTCCAAGTAGCTGGGACTGCAGGTGCACACCACCACACCTGGCCAATTTTAGAGTTTTTTTATTACTCCCAAAAGAAACCCTGTACCTATTGGCAGTCACTCCTCATTCCCCTCTTTCCTCAACCACTAATCTACTTTCTGTCCCTATGGATTTACCTGTTCTGGACATTTCACATAAATAAAATCATACAATATGTGGCCTTTTGTGTTTGGCTTCTTTTGCTTAGTATGTTTTTAAGGTCTGTGTTGCAGCATGAAGCAGTATTTCATTCCTTTTTGTGGCTTAATAGTATTTCTTTGTGTGGATATATGACATTTTGCTTATCCATTCATTAGTTGATAGACCTTTGGATTGTTTCTACTTTTTGGCTATTATGAACAATGCTACTATGAACATTCACACACAAGCTTCAGTTTACACACCTGTTTTCAATTCTTCTATATATATACGTAGTAGTGGAATTGCTGGGTCATACGGTAATTTTATGTTTGGCTTTTTTGAGGAACTGTCATACTGTTTTCCACAGTATCCTTTATGGGAATCTGCCATAATGTGTCTATCCATTCTTTGTTCCATACTATATTGGGTTGTTTCCAGAGGTTGCTATTATTAACACTGTTGCTGTAAACATACTTGAGCATGTCTCTTACTATGCGTGTGTGAGAGTTTCTCTCTAGGGATTATGCCTAGGAGTGTAGAATATGCACAGGTTTTCCAAAGTGATTATAATAGTTATATTGCTATCAGCAATGTATAAGAATTACATTTGGGAAAACTTAGTTTTAAGTGTTCTGTTTGTTTTGTGTCTCTTTGAAAAAAGTCATTACTAAAAAGAAAGAAGTAGTATTTGCAAGTGAAATTTGTCTTTTAGGCCTCTAATATTTTATTAGTAAGAATTATTTTAACCAAACAAAAGGCCAATAGCTAGAAAACTTAGTATGCAATTAGTATCTCATTACATTTTAAAATATTAGTGTGCAGCTTAAACAAGTCTTTGTCTGGTTGAGGTGGTAAAGGTTTTTGCTAGTAGCAGATGAGCCTTTGTGTTAATTAGAGCAATATCACACCAGCCTACTATTGTTCTCTTATGTAGGGTCTGGAGCAAGTACAATATAGCAGTTGGCAGAATCAGGGTATGGAGAGATGGGGGAGGGATGCTTCCCTTTCTTGGTACCTACCTATTAGCACATAATGATTATGTTAAACAAAATTGTGCCCATATGATGAGACTGTCCTATCTCATTATCTCATCATATAATATCACATGAAACGGTGGAGGGATAACAAAGTTTGGCGGGTTGTGCTCAGAACCTTGAAGGAGTTAGAAATGCTCTGTGGGGTAGAGCAAATCTATTGCTTATGAGGAAAGCCAGTCATGCCTGGAAAGCACAACAGGCCTGTGCCAGACCACGGGTCAACAGGGATGGCCACTGGAGGTGAAGACTGACCTCTGGAAGGCAGGTGGGTGGGGGAGGAGCAGCCTGCCTGGCAGCATCAGAGAAGCATGTGGGGAAGTGCTCCAGCTAAGAGCCAGGACTCAAGGACAGGATGCCACTTCCAAGGCAGGAGTGATGGCAGGAGAAAGGAAGAGATTGACATGATGCCCCAGCCCTAGGGGCATCTGTGTCCCAAGTATGTCACCCGGCCCTTTATTAAATGGTGGGAACTTGAATACAAGGAGGCAACTTGGTCTCAGGAACAGGCTATGACTAGTTGTTGGAAGTGGTGCACAAGATCAGCGGTAGGTGAACTTGACTTTTATTCCTCTCACAGAGAGTAACAGTGTCTGTCGCTTTTTTTTGGTCCTTAATATGGGCTAAGTATTTATGTAAATTAATTTGTTTAATGGACAGAACAATTTTAGGAGGTAGATTCTATTATTGTCCCTATGTTACGAATGGAAAACCGAGGCAGAGAGAGGTGAGTAGCAGAGCCAGGATTTGAACGCAAACACTCTGGCTCCAGAGTCAAAGCTCCCTCACCATAGTACTATGATTCTCCCAGAAACACCATGGTTTGCGGAGTCAAACAGCCTTGTTTCTGATCCTCACTTCAACCTCAGGGAAGGGTTTCATATCGCTCCAGCCATACTTCATCTCTGTGCCTTTCTTTGTGACTTTAGGCAGTCAGCTAAACTGTCTGTGACCCACAGTTCCCTTATTTATAAAATGAGAAGCCTGGTTTGCAGATCCTATATGGAAATGCCTCACCCCTTGCCTGGCCCCTCAGTAGGGACTCAGTAAATACACATTAATAATACTCCTGCTAATAAACCTTTCCAAACTGAGCTCAGGACTTGGCCTGGAGCCTGGGACAGGGTGTAATGTGTACTGAGGATCAGGTAGTTTATCTAAGGAGATGAGAGACTCGGGGTCAGAATTCCAAGCAGGTACTGACAAAACTAGGTGCTCATCGCACAAGCTCCGGGATGCTTGGAATTAACCAAGTTTTCCAACACAGCTGGGGACTAGATTAAAATCTCAGTGACCTCATCCTTCATCTCTGTAATTAGGCTCCTGACCCTGATTGAACCTAAAAGAGGAGAAATTGGAAGATGACAAGGTCTGCTATTTCATTTTCTTGCATATTTCTCTTTATACTTAAATTCCTTTTTCCTTTCCCATTTGTAACATAGGGACAATAATAGAATCTACCTCCTAAAATTGTTCTGTCCATTAAACAAATTAATTTACATAAATGCTTACCCCATATTAAGGACCAAAAAAAGCGACAGCCACTGAAACTCACTGTGAGATCAACAGTCTCCTCGTTACAGTTTTCCTCTGTAATGAGTTGGTTACTGGATATAATGTCAGTTTATTTGAGAACTTGAGGATGATGAAGGAGAAATGGAAAGATGTGGATAGAAAGAGATGACCTTAGGAGAATTGAATTTCTTCTTCCTCTTTTTCTGATATGAACCCAAAACTGGAGGTTAGATCATCCAGAAAGAGAGAATTCAGTGTTTTCCAAACTGCCTGCTCCTAAGAATGACCTGGAGTGGTGAGTCCTAATTCAGTAGATATAAGGAGATGACAAAGAATTCGTATTTTTAATACTCTCTCCAACTATTATAATATTATATGGGAATAAAACTTAAACAATATTTAAATAAAGCCCCCAAGTTTGACTTATTAACACAGCTATAGAATTACTGAATATTCTTAGTATTGTCAGAAAATGCTCTTTATAATGTGCGTAAATATTTTTTACTATGGAAAAGTTTAAAGCTATATAAAAAAGAGAACGGTGTAATGGACCCTCATGTATCGTTACCCAGCCTCACCAACTTTCAACCCATGGCCAAGGATGAGGTGCTTTCAAAAGAGAATGTAAGAACAAAAATCTTGGAACAAAAATCAAAAGTGACTGCACTCGCTTTGTTTCTATACCTCGAACCTGGGAACAACCCAGATGTCCATCAATAGGTGAATGCATCAACATATTGTGGCATATCCTTGCAATGGAATGCTACTCAGCAATAAAAAGGAATGAATTGTTTATACACACAACAGTGAAGAAGTTCAGAATAATTACGCTGAGTGAAAAAAGCCAGGCCAAGAAAAGATACACACTGTATGACCTACTTATATAAAATTCTGGAAAATTCTATGTATATAAAATTTTAGAGGTCTACAAATTACATTCTGAGGGCTAATTCCAGCCTACCACCTATTCTGATAAATAAAATTTTATTGGAACACAGCCATACTTACTCATTTATGTATTGTTTATGGCTGCTTTTATGCTATAATGACAGAGTTTAGTAGTTGTCATAGAGACCATATGGTCTGTAAAGCTGGAAATATTTACTATCTGATTCTCTTCCTTCCTTCCTTCCTTCCTTCCTTCCTTCTTTCCTT
>CAUYMX010015625.1:0-12479 GCA_963573855.1 Lepilemur septentrionalis
TCCTCTTTTGTTTAAGGGGCATAATGTCTACCTGATGGAATGGAGTTGCTGTCGGCTTTACCCACAGTACAGGAAGTGGTGCGGAGAAGAAGACTTGGAAAAGTAACAGCACTACAAAAACCTAAGTGTTAAGAGGCACTCGATAGTTTACTGTAAAGTGCTCCCACACGGCTTGAACCCCTAATATGAAAAAGCTAGTGGAAGACAGACGTACGTTATTAAGACATGGGAGTAAGTGAAGTCAGACTAGCCAGAGCCACTGGTAAGAAAGGAAGAGGAAAAGTAATACTTCAAAGAAGGAAAGGCAAACATGGCTGATCCAAAACATGAGGAAGAGAGAATTTGAAAGAGTCCTACGTGACTACAGATTTCAGTTTGCAGATTCTTTTTTTTTTTTATTAATAAAGCAGCAATCAAACCCATGCTGGTTCAGTTTTAATCAGGGAAAAGAACTGATGAGGAATGATGACATACAAGTTATAATAATAGTTTTATAATGCAATGACCACTAAAAAGTACAACACAAAAGAATAATATATTCAGACTAGAAGAGACCTTATTAATTAGTCCAACTTTAACCTGAATAAAGTATTATTTCCATCTAAGTACCCCTGACACATTGTCATTTAAACCTCGGGTTAATACTTTCAGTTTGAAGATATTCATTAAATCTCACAACGGTCCACCCCGTGAACAGCCCTCATACTGGACTGAAATCTGTCTCTACTTCTCTCAGTCTTAATCACCCCACCTTGTAGAAATATAAGTCTAATTTTTCTTCTGCATGACAAGCCAGCCAATTCATCCAAGCCTGCTCCTTTAACATGCGTTCTGTAATGGTGCTGAAATTCTCACCGTAATTGCTCCTCATAAGTGTTCCAAGCCTTAGCAGTCAACACGGTATGACAGTTAAGTGAGTGAGCTTGTTAGGAACCAAATCGCCCAGCTTCACCTCCCGGTTTCACTAACAGTTACGTGACCATCAATAAATTACTTAATCACGCAGTGTCTTAATTTCTTTATCTGTAAAACAGCAAGAATGATAATTCTTGCCTTACAGCACTGGTGATGATTAACACACTGACTGCCACACTAGAAAAAAATTTTTTCCCTGGGGCCACGGTGTTTTATTAAAACAAAGTGATTCTTTCTAATTTGTTATTTTTTATTGTTTTCTGTGTGTGAGTTACATGCAACACAATCCACCACGTTTTTAGAATTAAATTGTCAATGTTAATTGTAACAATAATAACATCAACAAGTAAAATTTTCACAAACCAACTGCAGGGTTTTGCTTCACAAGGCCCTGGGCTCAAAACCAGCCTAACTATAACTCACATGGCAGTTAATGTGTTAATAATACATTAATTATCATTATTTTCAGTAGTTGTGTTCTATAAAGTCACCACAAATCTGAAGTAGCAAATATTGAACCACTGCTCCTAGGGAAATAGAGTTAGATTCCTGTGAGGCTCCTGTCACATCATTTTTGCCAAATGATTAATAGATAACCTTGCTGTATGTACACTTTTGTTTAAAGAAACCTTATTTTATATATATTGTGGATTCATTAACATTAAACTCACGGCCAACAACACTAAAAACTGATGCCTGAATGAAGTTTACCTAACACACGTATTTTCTCCCGAAGGCATGTCACAGCCGTCTCATACTTAGGGACATGGACAGCATTTCACCACTATGCCTGTAGGCCATTTTAAATCACCAAACAAAATGTACAAAAATGCAAAAAACGTGGCACTAAATTGACCACAAAAAAGACGTTTGTTGTTAGTACGAAGGCTGAAACACGAAGGAAGAGGAGCGTCTTGTTAATTAAACCTCAGCTGAGAACCTGTACGTTGGTGACTCAGATTTTTTACTGCTCTGAGCAAGCCCATGAATGACCATGAAAATGCCGCAAGCATTGGTCTTGGGGTTATAAATAAATTTTAGCAAGTAGGCAAATTCACAGAGAACCCACGAATAATGAGGATTGACTTGATATATAAAAGAAAGAACAGGCCCTGGCACAAGTGCCCCATTAAATATTAGCTGCTACTTTTTACTATTATTGTTGTCATCCTCATCATCACTATTCACTATTTTCACAGACATTTAGCTGTCAGCACCCTGCCGCGTAACCAGCACAGAACACAGTGAACACTGCATCTCCTGCACTTCTTTGATTTTAAACTTTATATTTTTTTAAAACTTCTTTAGCTCCTAAGAAGTTACTGGTGCTGGCCAGCCCGGGCAGTAATACGGGCACTACCATATACTGTTAGATTGAGTATAAATTAGCACAGCTTTCCTAGAGAGAAACTTAATAATACTTCTTTCTAGAACCTTCTTGAAGAACATAATTTACCAAATCCGTTAACCTAATAATTCCCCTTGTAAGATTTGATTTTACAGAAATGATAAGAAATGAAGAATGGAATGTGGCCGAAGAGTGCTCTAAAAAGTGAAAATTACGAACAACTTGTTATATTAGGGGATTTATTAGATAAATCACGGCACACTCAGGTACTGGAATCTTATACAGACACTAAAAATCCCTTGAAAACAATTTTAACATGGGAAATATGTATGGGAACAATGTTCAATTTAAAAAGATACCAATTTGCACACATGAGTTAATTTCCACTATCTATGAAAAAATACGTAAAAGAGAATGCAAGAAATACACACTGCCTTTGTAGGGTTAGGAATTATTTCCTTTCCTGTGTTCCAATACTCTCTTATACCTTCCAGTTTTTCTAAAACTAACCTATATCTCTTGGCAAGCAGAAAGACAAGACAAAAAACCCTCTTGTGATTTTCCTTCAAGTTTTCTTTTTTCCTGGGCAAAAGAGAAAAAAGAGGTATGAACATGTGATCACGAAGCCTAGGACAATGACAAGGTAGTTAGCTGCTGGTATTTTAAAACAGAAATACATGAGCATTCTTGAATTTAGCAAAGGAGATGGTATTAAAAGGGAATCTGAGGATGAGAGGAGGAAAAGAAGATTAAATATCTTTGCATAAAGCAAAACATTAAGGGGCAAAGACAATTAATTAGTTTAAGTTGGATGGAAGAGTGAAAGTTGCTGATCCATGACAGTGGAAAAGGATTACAGCATTTATGTAAATGTAAGACAGTGAGTACTAGTAATATGGGATTAGGAGAATCTCATACACTTAGTAGTTAAATCATTTCCTTTCAAATGATTACCAGCTATAAGATCATTTTTATTCTTACCGCAAAATATAATTACCCCAGTTTGAAGGCTTTTCTAGTATTTTTCTGTTTCATTTGTAAGAAATTCCAGGAAGAAACATTCTTTTTAATGTGTTTCAGTTTGCTAACTTATGAAATTCTTTTTTCCTAACTTAACCTATTAAAGTATATATTCCACAATGATAAAAGACCTAAATTTGACTTTTCAATATTAAACTATGAAATCAACACACGTTTTTTAAAAAAGCTGTAAAGCTACCCTGATTAGAGAGAAGAACTATCACATGAAGCCAATATTGCCCTCTTACTACCATGAGACCAGTGTTACCCTAATACCAAAATCAGACACAAAGACATTACAAACAAAAAAAACTACACACCAGTATCTCTCTCATGAATATAAATTCAAAAATCCTCAACAAAATATCAGCAAATCAAATCCAACAATGTATGATTAGAATTATACATCATGAACAAGCAGGATTTCTCCGGAATGCAAGGCTGTTCAACAGATAAAAATTAATTAACGTAATCCATCACACGGACAAGCTAAAGAGGGAAAAAAAAAATCACATGATCGTATCAATAGATACAAATGAAAAGCACTTGATAAAATCCAACACTCATTCATAATAAAAAAAAACTCAGGAAACAAGAATATAGGGGAACTTCCACAAACTCATAAAGAAGATCTACAAAAAACTTATACCTGACATCATACGTAATGGTGAGAAACTTGAAGCTTTCCTGCTAAGATCAAGCACTTGAAAAAGATGGCCTTTCTTAGCACTGCTTTTCAATATCATACCGGAAGTTCTAGCTAATGCAATTAAGACAAGGAAGGAAAACATAAGGCATAGTATATAAATTGGGAAGGAAGAAATCAAACTGGCTTTGTTCACAGATGACATTTTTGTCTAGGTAGAAAATCCAAAAGAATCAACAAAAACATTCCTGGAATTAATGTGATTATAGCAAGGTTGCAGGATACAAGGTTAATACACAAAAATGACTTGCTTTCCTATAAAATAAACAAGTGGAATTTGAAATTAAAAATACATTATCGGCTGGGTGCAGTGGCTCAAGCCTGTAATCCTAACTCTCTGGGAGGCCAAGGCGGGAGTATTGCTGCAGTTCAGGGGTTCAATACCAGCCTGAGCACAGTGAGACCCTGTCTCTAGAGACAAGAAAAAAAAAAAAAAAGAAGAAAGTAGTGAGCCATTGACAAGTTTTTAGCAGGTAGTAGTACAATCATTTTTCTCTTCTAGTGTTTTTATTCTGACAATATATGGAGAATACATTGAAGTGAACAAAACTAGGGACAGGAAAATTATTAAATTGACTAAAGTTGGATTAATCCAAAAGAGATGATGGTAGCTTTAACTAGTACAGTGGTTGGGTGAGCTGGAGATAAGGTAATAGAAGAAATTTTAGGAGTAAAATCTGGAAGTTTGGGTGATTGACTAAATGGGGTAATGAGAGAGAGAAAATCTAGGATGATTCCAAAAATTCTATCCTAGTGACTGAATGGATAACATGGAAATGTAGGAAGAAGGGTGAGGTTTTTTAGGGAAGCTGACAAGTTACATTTTGGACGTGATGAGCTGATAGTGCTTGTGGGCCAGCCTGATACAAATGACCAGCAGGCATCAGGGGAGCAGTCTAGGTTGATAATATAGATTTAAGAGTTATCAGGATAAAAATAAAGCTGTAAAAGCCAGAGAAACAATTGAGAACATCCATGTTTGCAGTTGGTAGAATTAAAATCTTCTTGAAGGAAAACTGTCACTCAATGTAATTCTAATCTTGACTCATAAATACACCATAAAAAGATTCAATACAATAAATATACAATTATGGCTAAAGACATTGTACTTGTTGCAAATCATGTGGTAGAGTTCCTGTTAATCTTATTTGTGGAATTATTTCATATTTAATAGATTTGAATATAATGTGAGAAATTCTATCTAGGAATAGGCTGACTTGAAGAAAAAACTAACAATCAATATTTGTTATGGCATGAATATATCATCCTCATCACAAGGCACAACCTAAGAAAAAAAATATGATGATTTATACGTTCCAATGTAGGCATTTACTAAATGGAATTATAGCCTTTAATCCAGTCTAAAACTTCTATTTTCTAATGTTCGTCGTAACTTTAGATAGAAAAGGAGCTTGTTCAATTAAACGTCAATAATAGAATGATGTATGTCAGAAGGTGAGGTTCAAATGAAGCATAATTTAACTTGGGAAGATAGGACATTTACATGTTAAATAAACTGAGTCTTTCATGGTGTATTAAGGCCCTAACATATGGATTACTACATCAATAATAAACATATAGATGTATTATTGATAGCCTAACATGCCAGGCATAGAATTAAACAATTTACATCTTATCTCATTTAATTTTCATAGAAATCCTATAAACTAAGTATACGACCATTCTCATTTTATCACTGAGAAAACTGAAACTCACAGAAGTTACTTAACATTACAGAGAGACAGTGATTTCCCAAGTCTACATTTTAGAATACTATACACACAGATATATCTATGTATACACACACATAAATAACACACAAATATATATATGTATGTGTGTATATATATGTGTGGAGATATGTATATACGTGTCTGTGTGTATATATCTATATGTATAAATGAAAATGTATAGCCTAAGTACTCATCACTGTCAAAGTAATTATTTTTAATTTCACTTTTTGGTTTATGATTCGCGTCATAAAATCTTCTGCAAAGGGTATAACATGGATTCCTCTCCCTCTGAATACCTTTGTAATTAAACAACCAACATATTGCTTTTCTGTATATCAATTTATCTTCCTAGCTTTGAGCCACAGAATCTCAGAGTTGAAAACTATTAAAAAATTTATCAAGTCCAACCTCCCTTTCTATGCAGGAATTTCTCTCTGGCATCGCTGACATATGGTTTTTTGTCCCTGCTGAAATACCTACAGTGACCAGGAGGACAAAGATCCTTCATTCCATTGTTGTCACTGTTGGGCAGCAATTTAGTAGATTCTAAATCTTTCTTTTAAGATATACAGAACCACACTCTGTGTAACAACACTCTGCTTTTTGGAGACCTTTCTTAGGGTTTTCTCTAGTTCTCCAGGCTTTTTCTTTTCATGAAATTTCCTTCATAATTTCCTTGAATAATTTATGTGGTCATTTTGAAATATGTCCACATATTCTTTGACAATTGTCCCTTTAAAACGTGGTGCTTAATTCCCCTCCTTTTGAGTACAAACTGGATAAATGAATATTTTATGGCAGAAGTGACCATGTGTCATAAAAAGCACAGAAGCTTCTTCCTTGTTCTCCCACTTAGATCACTTGCTCTGGGGGAAGCCAGTTGCCATGTAATCAGAACACTCAAAAGCGTTATGTCAAAATCCATGAAGGAACTGAAGCCTTATGCCAAGAGCCATGTGAGTGAGCATTTTTGGAAGTGGATTCTCCCTGCCCTGGTATCTAGCAAAACTATCCTTCAAACAATTAATGAAAAAATAAGACAATATCAGATAAATAATAGCTGAGGGGGTTATTGCTAGTAGATATTTCTGACAAGCAATATTATTGGGAGTGCTTCAAATATAAATAAAGGACACAAAACAGAAACTCAAAGATATAGAAATAAATAAAGATCAAAGGTAAAGGTTAATACAAAATCCAACATCATTATATATTTGCTTTGTAACTCTTTTTTTTCTTTCCTATACATCTTTTGAAACAAATGCCTAAAACAATAATTATAAGTTTATGTTGATGGGCACACAATGTAATTTGTGACAACAACTATATAAAGATGAGGGTAGAAACTGGATAGGAACAGAGATTTTGATTACTGCTGAAGCTAAGATGGTATTAATTAATAATAGATTTTAATGAATCTAAGAGGTTAATTGTAATCTTCATGGCAATCACCAACAAAAGAACTAAAAATATATACAGAAAAGGAACAAAGTAATAAAGATTGCACACTACAAAAATCAGTTAAACATAAAAGAAAGCAATATGGGAAAATAGGAGACTGAAAAAGATATCAAACGCATAGAGAAAAAAAATAGCAAAATGGCAGACTAAGTCCTTCTTTATCATTAATCACTTTAAATTTAAAAGGATTACATCCTCAATTAAAAGGGAGAGATTGACATATAATTTAAAATCTGGTAGTGAGATGACTCCAACTTTGTCTTTCTTTCTCAATACGGCTTTGGCTATGCAAGGTCTTTTCTGGTTCCATACATATTTTAGGCTTGCATTTTCTATTCCTGCCATTGGAATTTTGACAGGGATTACACTGATTCCGTAGATCATTTTTAATATTGCTTATATATAATATATAATACAGTACTAATTCTTAAAACCCATGAACACAGGATATGTTTCCATTTATTTGTGTCATCTTCAGTTTCTTTCACCAAAATCTTATAGTTTTCAAAGTACAGATCTTTCAGCATCTTGGTCAAATTTACTACTAGGTATTTTATTCTTTTTTGCTTTGTCTAAAATCAGTTGGTAATAGCAAAATGGCTTTATTTCTGAGTTCTCTATTCTGTTCCATTGGTCTACATCTCTACTTTTATATCAGTACTATGCTGTTTTGGTTAATACGGCCTTGCATTGTAATTTGAAGTGAAATAAGGTGATGTCACCAGATTTGTAATTTTTGCTTAAGATTGATTTCATTATTCTGGCCCTTCTTTGGTTCCAAATGAAGCTTAGGGTTATTTTTTCCAAATCTGTGAAATAAGACATTGGAAAAACTCATCTAAACATTGATTTAGCCAAAGAATTTATGACTATGACCCTAAGAGCAACTACAGCAACAACAAAAATAAATAAATGGGACTTACTTAAATGAAAAAGCTTATGCCCACCAATGGAAATAATCAGCAGAGTAAATAGAAAACCTACAGAATGAAAGAAAATATTTGAAAACTACACATCTGACAAAGGACTAATATCCAGAATGAACAAAGAACTCAAACAAATCACCAAAACAAAACAAGACAAGCAAACAAACAAAAAATTCAAACAACTCCATTAAAATTGCAAAACAAAAGACATGAACAGAATATTTTCAAAAGGAGATAGGCAAATGGCTAACATACGAAATGGCTAGCATATGAAAAAATGCTCAACATCACTAATCATCAGTGAAATGCAAATTAAAACCAAAATAAGATATCATCTTACCCCATCAGAATGGCCAGTATTAAGAAGTCAAAGAACACTAGATGTTGGCATGGATGCAGAGACAAACAATTGCGTAAACACTATTGGTGGGACTGCAAATTAATAAAACCTCCATGGAAAACAATATGGAGATTTCTTCACAGAAATTAAATGTAGACTTAGCATTTAATCCACCAATCCCACTACTGGGTATCTAGCCAAAGGAAAAGCAGTCATTTTATCAAAAACACACCTGAACTTGAATGTTTATTATAGCAAAATTAACAATTGTAAAGATATGGAATCAACCTAAGTGCCCATCACCTCATGAGTGGATAAGGACTATGTGGTGTATATATGTACCATGGAATACTACTCAGCCTTAATGAGGAATGAAATAATATCTTTTGCAGCAACTTGGATGGAACTAGAGACCATTATCCTACATGAAGTATCTCAGGAATGGAAGAACAAACACCACATGTTCTCACTAATAAGTGGGAGCTAAAAAATGGGTATATACGGGCACAAGGAGCTGTAAAAGACATTGGAAAGCAGGAAGACGGGAGGTTGGGAGGGGAGTGAGGGACAAAAACTTACGATCGGGTACAAGGAACACTATTCTGGTAACAGGAACACTAAAAGCGCAGACTTTTGCATTATACAATGTATCCATGTAACAAAATATAATATTTATACCCCCTTATATTTTGAAATTAAAAGAAGAAATCAATCACAGGAGGAAAACCAGAAAATTCATAAACATGTAGAAATTAAACAACACAGAACATATTCTTAAGCAACCAGTGGATCAACCAAAAGTCACAAGGAAAATTAGAAAATATTTTGTCATGAATGAAAATTAAAATACAACCTACCAAGATATATGAAAGTGAAAGCAGTGAAAGCAGTTCTTAGGAGGGAAATTTATAACTATAAATGCATAAGTTTAAAAATAAAAAAAAATCTCAAATCAATAACCCAACTTTACACCACAAGGGACTAGAAAAGTGGAGCAAACTAAACCCAAAGCCAGGAGAAGTAAGGAAATAATAAAGAGGGAAAATAAATGTAATAAGAGACTAGAAAGACTAGGGGACAATCAACAGTACCAAAAGTTGGTTCTTGGTAAAAATTCAACTAAATTCACAAGCCTTTAGCAAGATTGACTAAGCGAAAAAGAGAAAATAACCAGATTCCTGACCTTACAGATCTAAAAATGATTATAAGAAAATGCTATGAATAATTGTGCACTAAAAAATTAGAAAACCTAAAACGGACAAATTCCTAAAAAGGCACAGACTACCTTAACTGGCCCAAAAGGAAATAATAACTCTGAATAGACCTATAACAAGTAAAGAGATTGAATTTGTAATCCAAAACTTCCCATCCATGAAAAGCTCAGGACTAGATGGCTTCACTGCTGAATCATACCCTACATCATATCATATAAAAAAGTTAATGCAAAAGGGATCGTTGATCTAAACTGAGAAGCTAAAAATATAAAACTCTCAGAAGAAAACATAGGTGTAAATCTTTATGACCTTGGACTTGGCAATGCATTCTCATATATCATACCAAAAGCACAAAAATTAAGAGGAAAAAATTGGCAAATAGCACTTCATGAAAATTAAAAAAATATATATATATATATATTTGTGCGTCAAAGGGCATAATCAAGATGGGGAAAAGACAATGTACACTGTAGCAATGAAAATTTGCAAACTGTATATCTGATAAGGGTCTAGTGCCCAGAATACATGAAAAACCCTTACAACTCCACAGCAATCACCGATTAGAAATGGGAAAGGGGCTCGAATAACCACTTCTCCAAAGAAGATATCCAAATAATGACAAGCACACGAAAAGATACCCAACACCGTTAGTCACTAGGGAAATGCAAATGAAAGCCACAATGAGATATCACTTCACACCCACTAGGATGGCTATAATAAAAAAGATGCAAAATAACAAGTGTTGGTAAAGATGTTGAGAAAATGTTGATGGAAATACAATGTGGTACAGCTGCTGTGATAAACAGTTTGGTGGTTTCTCAAGTTAAAACAGAATTATCATACAACCCAGCAATTCCACTCCTGGGTATTTACTCACGAGATTTGAGAGATGTTCAAACAAAAACTCGCCCAGAAAATGTTCATAGCAGCACTATTCATAATACCCAAAGTGGAAAAACCTCAAATACCCATCAATGAATAAGTGGATAAATAAATGTGGTATATCCATACAATGGAATAGTACTCAGCCCTAAAAGGAATGCACTGATACATGCTACAATATGGATGAACCTTGAAAGCATTACTCTAACTGAAAGAAACTAGACACAAAGGGTCCCATGTTGTGTGATTCCATTTATATGAAATATCCAGAATTGTTAAAATCCACAGAGACTAAAAGCAGATTGGCATTTGTCAGACCCTGGCGGGGGAAGGGTTTAATGGGGAGTGACTGTTTAATGAATACTACGTTTCATTTAGGGATGATTAAAATGATTTGGAACTTGACATAGGTAGTGGCTGCACAACACTGTGAAGGTCCTCCGTGCCTCTGAAATAAATGTACACATTGAAACTGCTTAGTTTTATGTTATATGAATTTCACCTCAATAAAAATGAATGGTATATAAATGAAACTGCACAGGACGTAACCTTTTGAGATTAGCTGTTTTCATTCAACATAAATCCTTTGAGATCCACCTAAGCCATCTGCCTTTTCTGTCTTCAAACAAACTGATGAAAGGGACAAGGCCAAGCACAAAACCAGCTAGCATGTCCGTGGCGTTCTCAACCCATGTTAACATTCTTCCATTCATATTTGTGTACATTTCTACCAGGTATAATGCCACTTACCTGTCTTATCACCATGTCTACATTATTGTTGCTATAACAAGCTACCACACATTTAGAGGCTTAACACAAGAGGAATTTATCTGACTTACAATTCTGAAGGTCATAAATGTGAAGTGAGCTTCATTTGACTAAAATCAAGGTGTCAGCAGGGCTGCATTACTTTTGGAGACTCCTGGGCAGAGTATGTCTCCTTGCTTTTCCCAGCTTTTAGAGATTACCAGCATTCCTTGCTCTGCGGACCCTCCATCTTCAAATGGTGTCACTCCTAGCTCCACTTCCATCATGACAGCCTCTCCCTCTCTGACCCTAATTCCATGCTTCCCTTTTATAAGTTTGATCACATTGGACCCACCTAGACATTTCAGAATTCTATTCCATTCTCAAAGTCCTTGATTCAATCACATCTGCAAAGTCCCTTTTGCCATGTAAATTAACATATTTACAGATTCTGAGGATTAGGATTCGAACATATTTGATAGGCAATTATTCAGCCTACCACAGAATTTTTTATTGAAATTCAGAAATATTTGTTCAACATCACATCCTTGACTTATCAGCCTAGTTAGCCTTTCAAGAATCATCTGTCTTTAGTTTAACTGCGATGCATTAAATGAAGTGAATCGAAGAACCACAGTAAACTGGACATGCCAATTACGCTGCATCAAGTCTGGACACACAAAAATTGACTTCTTTACAGTTACAGCTTGTATGAAAGCACAACCCTTACTTACTGCTATTCACACATTCTGCTAGTTTGGGGGCGATGCTTGGGATATTTTGCTGATTCAACATGCATTGATTAATGATTCCTTCCTACATCTCTTCACTGAGATATTATGTTGGTGGTTTGCATTACTGATATGCATTTTCTCACACTAAAAGTACAGTAGTAATCTGTATGGGTGAATAGAACAAACCGATACCTAAATGTTGATTTGACTTATATTATGACCAGCTTTTTCAGAGGTGCAGGGAAACAGAGACAACTCAACCTCCGAAAAGCTAAGCGGTTCCTCTAAATATATAAAGTGCAAACGACAGTAATGTATTTAATGTATTTATTGTATATTTAATAAATGTAAAACATAAAAGATAGAAGTGTACATATATGTACACATATAAAATGAATTGTTTATATATATGTATTATATTTTCCCCCTTACAATATCTAGGCATATTTAAAT
>CAUYMX010015627.1:0-11893 GCA_963573855.1 Lepilemur septentrionalis
TATCTCTCTCTGCACTTCTTCTCATATTACCCGGCTGTAAGCAAGCAGCAAGCCGTTATCACAAAAGCACAAGTGGGCGGTTAGCAAGCAAGCAAGCTTCACTAGAATGCAGAAGTCTGTTTTGCAATTGAGCCCTGTGTATAGTTTTGGTCCCTTACACTGTTCTGTGTGCTGTGGATACGATACTGCACCAAGTGAAGTTCCTGCTTTCCTGTAATTGACACGCTGGTGGGGAACAGCAATAAACAAATACAGAATGTCATGTCAGTGCTATGAGGAAAAATGAAGCAGGGTGTATTAAGAGTTACATCCTTATTTTCTGCAGTCCCGATGCATCTGGGGCCCTGCTGGTCCCTCTCAGGGTGAGCTGATTCTTAGAAGTACCAGACTACTCCCTGTGACAATGCCTTTCACATGCAAACAGCCAACTGAGTGTCCTAGTCCAAACCACTTCCTCTGTCTGGCTCTTTGATTCCAGGAGGCTGCATTTCTCTGCCCTGATCGCCCCAGGGCCAGGCACCAGACAACTAGAGAGAGCATCTGCATCCTGGAGCCTAGGAAATCACTCGAGTGAGCCAATCTGAAGCAGCCTTACCCTGCCATGCCTTTCCCACAGAAATCAGGACAGAGGCTTTGCCAGCGCTTTGCCCTGGCTCCTTTGCCCCTGACCCACCCTGGTGCCTCCCTGTGTGGCCCTGTGTGGTGTGGCAGGCCCTCTCCTCTCGGGAACTGTGAGGAACAATCTGTTATCTCAGTGGCAGTCATCTCATGGTCTGTTGGCCTCGCCATGCCTGAATGATAATACGACCTACGTTTTAAAACACAGGGTGAAGAGACAGTGTTGCAAAGAACTTATCAATTCCAAATGAAAAGGAGGGGCATCCTCTTAGTAATTCCTTTAAGAAACGTCCTTATCCTTCTGAACCAAGCTTTGTGACGTCTCCCACGAGTCAGATAAGTGCTGTTGACTTTGGGTCAAGCCACAGGGTGTGCAGTGGAATCTTACGTAGGCCTTAAAGCTTCTAGAGTTTTCAAGTTTCCAAGTGAAAAGGAGAGGAAAGCCCCTCGCGGAGCTCGCTGCAGTGCTTGGTGTGGGTTTTCCGTTAAGTGCTGGTGGGAGGACGACACGCAGCAGCTGCAGGCCGCAGAGGCCCTGACTCAGTCTCCTCCAGGGCAGAGACTCGGTCGTCACCACCCTGTGCTACAGCCAGTTTAAACAGTACTGTCTTTTTCTTAAACTGAAACTGCTTAATTAAAAAGAAGTTTGTAACATGTAATGAATAATCGATTTTTTAAAAAATGTATTCATGCTGGCTGGCTAGTTAGCCAGCCTTCAGCGTGTACGGGGTGGAGGCACACTCCTTGCCACAGGATCTTGTTCCAGTGTTCAGTGTCTTTGTTATGAGAGCATTTTTCTCTTACTTGGGACGAGGATCTGTCTTCTAGAAACTTCTATGACACTGTTCTTTATTTTGCCATGTGGAGCTATAGAGGTTAAGTCTATCACGCCACTCACAGGCAGCCCTTAGAGGTTGCTATTTTGGGTCTTCCTGGTTTTCCCCTTTCCGGAGTAAATCCTCTGAGCCTCTTTGGCCACCCACAGGAGTCCCCCCCACCAGAAGCCTAGTTTATTCCATCCTTAGAACTGATTTTCCCCCCATTTCCTGAATTTGTTTAATTCCTGCTAAAATTCATTTGATTGGTTTCCTGCCATAACTCAAGTCTATTGGGGTTTTTAAAATAATGAGTCTTTTGTATTAGCTGTCCCTTGTAGTTTGGTGCTATCTAAATTGATATGGATGTCCTCATCCAATTAAAATGTTCAACAAGGCAGGAACAAGACCGTGCAATGGAGAATCCAGCCTTCTAACTTGATGCTGCTGGGGGCTCATGCCTGTGACCCCAGCACTTTAAAAGGCCAAGGTAAAAGGATCACTTGAGGCCAGGAGTACTAACCTAGGCAATGTAGTGAGATACCATCTCTACAAAAAATTCAAAAATTAGCTGGGCATGGCCCATAGTCCCAGCTACTCTGGAGGCCGAAGCAGGAGGATCCCTTGAGCTCAGGAGTTGAGGGCTACAATGAGCTATGAAGGTACCACTGCACTTCAGCCTTGGTAACAGAGTGAGACCCCATCTGTAAAAAATAGGGGGGAAGGAATGGAAGAGAGAGAGAGAAAGAGAGAGAAAGTTGATGATGATGCTGAGCCAGTAGTAATGGTTTTTTGTTTTTGAGAGACAGGGTCTCATTCTGTTCCCTAGGCTAGAGTGCAGTAGCATCATCATAGCTCACTACAGCCTCCAATTCCTGGGCTCAAGCCATCCTCCCCCCTCAGCTTCCTGAGTAGCTGGGACTACAGGTGAGTAGCTGGAACTACAGGTGCACACCAACATGTTGGAGTTATTTCTTAAAAATGTTTTATGAAGATGGGGTCTTGCTATTACCCAAATTAGTCTTGAACTCCTGGCCTCAAGCAGTCCTCCCACCTTGGCCTGCCAGAGTGCTGGGGTTATAGCCATGAGCTACTGTGTTTGGTCAGTAAGGCATTTTTTGAGTAAGATTCATCTACCATTTTTGAAATTAGACTTTTTTGTAAGAAAGGAAAATTCCTGTGTTTGAAACACTTAATGAGATTTACTGAGGGAAAAAATACATATATGCAAAATACCCAGTAGATTGTCAGATGTTTATCTGAAGCATTATTGACTATAAGAATCCTTCCATCAGACTCTTTGTGGGGAAATCCTATTATACCCACCTCGGTCAGCTTGCTTGCTTCATTCACTTCCCTCCTCCCTTTCTCTCTCCATCCCTTCCTTCCTCCTTCTATCCCTCCCTCCCTCCCTCCCTTCCTCAAACAACAGTTTATTCCATAGACTAGAATAATTTTCCAATGAGCTGAGCATAAGAGTTTGGCTTTAGCGACAGAGAAAGGATGAAGAAAGCAGAAGCAGAGAACAGGGAATGTATGAATCCTGTCAAAGTTACTTTTCTTGCAAGGCAGTGACAGGGAAATAGAACAGTAGAAAAATAACTGCTTAATTAACATGGAGTTACTTTGGGCTACTTCTCTGTGTGTGAGGATTAAAGCGGAGGAAACTTTATTATCATGCCCATTAAACTGGCCTATTTGGGAAATTGGCTGTTTCTCTCTCCTGATTTCTCGGAAGGTGAGTTAAGTTAGTTTAGAATTAAAGGTGTGAAACCTTAGCATGAGTGACTCCATTTTGATTATTATTCTGGTCTTTTGGGGCCTAATGCGGTAGCTTAGTCCCGAACAGTGGCTTATAATTTTTATTTAATGATTCTCCCATTTTGGTCAAGCTCTCACCTGGGGGAGTGTAACTGACACCAGGGCATCAGCACTATGCTGTTACCATCGTTTTGGATTTCCAGGCTTACCATGGCACTTACAGGTCAGGGTGTTCTCATTATCATGCGTTTTTTTGACGTTTTATTGTTCTAGCCAGAGAAGGGCCCGTTATAAGACTATTATGAGTGTCAGGAAGAAAATACCAAGAGTTTGGAGTATGCTCCTTAGGTAGAGTCTCCATGAACCGAACCAACTAAAATCAAGTAGCCAGATGGGGAGTCTGCCCATGTTGACCAGGTAGTCTGCTCCGCCACACCCGATGCATTTGTTGATGTACAGAAAGAAGTGGCATCACCTGCACAGATTCTTCCCTCTTTAGGTAGTAATCTGGCATTCCATGACCAGGTTAAATTAAGGCAGGGAGTGCAAGTTAGCCACAGAGGCTCCCAATTGTGAACTTTTCTCTGCAGCATTATCCTGCCAGGTGAAAGAGGCGGCATAAATAAGGAGAAATGAAGAGGGGTGAGAGTCCTATTGTGATGGGGAGTCTTGTTCTGATGGTTTGGGAAAAGCTGTCCACAGCACGAGTCAGCAAGTTCATGTCATGTTGTGGCATCGGGCATTCTGGTGAACTCTTTATGTGGCCCATGCGTCAGGCATGAGACTTGTCCCTTGAAATTTACATCAACTTCTCAGCTTCTGCTTAAAGGGCTTTTAGGAAAAGTGGTTTTCATTGGAGAGTTGTAGCCAGATAATAGAGAAAACTAGAAGAATTCAGTTCCATTTCTGGATGTTATTTCTGTGAAGTCTCTTAATATTTTAGAAGCCTTTTTTGTTTCTGATTTCAAATTGGATGAGACTTGTCCCTTGAAATTTGGATGGTATAGGGCTATTCATTGTGCCCCATCCCTAAAATTGGATGGTATAGGGCTATTCATTGTGCCCCAGTGCCCCTAGAGCCGAGACACGTACGCAGGAAGAGGAAAGCTGCTTTCTTTTTAAAGCTGGTGTTAGTTTGGGAGCCAGTTAGTGCTTAGAGCTCTGTAGCGTTAATGGCCTTTTTTGACATTCCAGGGAAGGAAGGTTAGTTATGGGACAAATCAGGGAACCTTACAATTTGAAGGCAGAGAGAACCAGTTCATGCTTTTCCTGTGGTCTGTAGTATAACTACTTTGCTGCAGCCACCATTGGGTTACACTGAGCACTGTTGCTTTAGCCTACTTAAATCAGTAGTTTCCAACCTTAGCTGTGCATTAGAATTATTTGGGGGGGGGTCTCTTTGTTTTTTAAAGCATGTTTCCTTCCTAGTACTTCCTCCCTAGAGGTCCTGGCTCGGTGTGTCTAGGGTGGGAGGTGCTGATCCCGGTGCATAGCCCGGGGCAGAATGTCTGCTGGGTGTTGAGGCATTCTCAGGCAAGAGTTCCAGAGAGGGGGAGATATTGAGCAGTGGCAGTGGAAGCCTCTCTAAGACGCAGAACACTGGAAAATGAGTCAACTTCGAAATAGGTCACCTTTTGAAGGAGGAGAGGAATTGAGAATTTGAGGAGTAATTAAAGGAAGTCTAGGTGTCTTTCTCACCAGGGCTGTGTGCTGGGATCACCCCATTCCACCCTAGACCCACCATAATTTGCATAAATGTGCAAATATTTATGGCTATTTATGGCTAAACAAGGATGTTTCCAATAGCCAAAATGCCTAGCAATAACCTCCATGATATTAGTAAAATTCTGGTCAGATAAATCGCAGTGTACCCACACATCTCATATCTCCCCACACCTGTATGTGACTGACTCTTCCTGGGTAGGTAGGAGAGGCCACTGCTTTTGGCTAGTGTTAGACCAATGGTCTTCAATAGTGCTATTAATTATCTCATTTCCCTATCATGTGTTATCTTTCCTGTTCCAGTCTTTATTTTAAAGTCAGTGGTTTCAAGACAGCGATTGGAATCTCTTTACCCACCTTCTTCCCTTGACCCTTGCTGCGGTGGCTCTCACCTGCGCCCCACTTGCAACGCGCTCCCTGCCGGGAAGCCGTTTGCCTTGTGCCCCCTTTGCCCCCTTTGACCTGTGTGATGAGAAGAAATGGTAAATTCCCTTCTCATCGAGAGAAAGTGATGCAAATCTGGCAACTGTCAGCTGTCTTTTCTTTGTAGGAATTCCCTGTTCAGGCAAAAACTTTCCTGCTCTTGTGGCAACCAGTGGCATCAGTTTCTGTGTCCTTCCCGAGATGCTCTATGTATTGAAAAGCAAATACACAAATTCTTTTTTTGTTGTTGTTTTGGGGTTTCTTGTTTGTTGGTTGGTTGGTTGGTTGGTTTTCTGAGACACGGTCTTGCTCTGTCACTCGGGCTGGAGTGCAGTGGGGCGATCATAGCTCACTGCAGCCTTAAACTCCGGGGCTCAAAAGGTCCTGCCACCTCAGCCTCCCAAGTGGCATGTGTCACCACATCAGGCTGATTTTGTCTCTCTGTCAAGAGGCACAGCCTTGCTGTGTTCCCCAGGCTGGTCTTGAACTCCTGGCTTCATGTGATCCTCCCACTTCAGCCTCCCCAAATACTAGGACTACGGGCATAAGCCACCACATCTGGCCTTATTTTTCCCTTTTTACACAAAGGCATTTTCAACATGAACTTTGTGGACTTCTGTCGGCCTCTCTCTTGGTTTTATCTGAGAGGCCTTGGATGCGCTCTCTGTTCAGCAGAGGTGCTGTGGACTCGACTGCCTGGCCTGTTCCGCCCCACACCTGTGCGTCCGGAGAAGGCAGCCTAAGCACTTTGATCGTGAGGACTTGGATCAGTTTCATGTCTGTCATCCCCCGTGCTCCCTTTCTTGTACTCATTTCATTTTCCTGTTGATTGGTCACACTGTCTTTTTCCAAAGATAATACCTGCGCACTCCAGGTCCTCGCTATTGGGACATATTTCTTTACTCCTCTGACATTTCTGTGTTTCATTCTTTAACTAGTATGTATTTAAGATCGAGAAGTAAGGTGAATTAAGATAGCAGAGGCTAGGTGCAGTGGCTCATGCCCGTAATGTCAGCGCAGGTGGGTGGATCGCTTTAGCCCAGGAGTCTGAGGTTACAGTGAGCTGTGATTGCACCACTGCACTTTAGCCTGGATGACAGAGGAAGACCCTGTTTCAAAAAAAAAAAAAAAGAAAAGAAATAGTAGAAATGAGTTGAATTGCTCTTACTTAAATGTCCTTTTATAATCAAAACTTTAAAAATATGTTGTATGATCTTTACGGGACTTTCCTTAAAGCTCATGTTCTCCTTTCAATAAATTATTCCTTCCAGATTTAACTATCTTCCACCATCTGGTTCCCAGATTATGAAATCTCTGGCATTTTTGTGTCACTTTATGTAAACTGTCAACTTTTTAAAAAGTTCTGTGCCAGTGCCCACGTGTTACTCTGGACTTTTGTATATCAGCAGCTTAAAACGTGTTGATTAGTCTAGTTGGAAATTTCTAAGGTGGCAGTGTGGAATCCCGAGTGAGCATGACTTTGAAGCCAGACGTCTCAGAGCTGGAGTCCTGGCTCCAGCGCAGACGAGCTGGGAGATGGAAGGAGCTGCTTCACCTGTCGCAGTCTTCCTTCTCTGTAAACTGCAGATGCTCATCCTCGCCTGCGGGAGTTGTGATGACTAAGTCAAATAAGATCACAGGCGTGGAGCCGCTGGCTCTGTGCGTCAGACACAGCTGGCGATGTCCTGACACTGCTCTGCTGGGGAGTCTGCGGCGGCTCTTTCTTTCTGCCCACGCTGCCTCTGCCTCGTCCATTCATCTTCCCTTTGCGTTTTCCTGGTGTGACCTCTGCTGTGACTCAGGGCTTCTCAAACTTCAGTGTGGTGTCTGTGCTGTATGATCTGCTGCTGTTTAAAAAACTTCCTCCAGAACTTCCAGAAAAAAACGCTTTCCGTCTCACAGTTTCCGAGAGTCAGGAATTTGGGAGTGACCTGGCTGGCGGTTCTGACTCAGACTCTGCGCTCTCCAGAGGTTCTGGCTGGATGTCAGCCAGAGCTGCGGTTGTCCAAAGACTCGACTGGGGCTGGCATGTCCGCTGTCCAGGGGGACACTCATGTGGCTGTGGCTGAGACTGCAGGTCCTCACCAGTTGTGGGCACATGGCCTCGCTCCATTGCCAAGTGGGCCTGTCCGTGAAGGTGCCTGAATGTCTTTATGACCCTGGAGCCAGTGACTTGTCAGAGCAAGGAGGGAGCTCAGTGCCTTCCAGGATCTGGTCAGTCTCTGAAGTCCCTGCCGTCACTTCTGCCGTATGCTGTTGATTGGGAGCAGGCCACGGAGTCGGCCCACACTCAAAGGAAGGGATATTAAGGTCTGCCTCTTGAGGGGAGGAATTTATGGACATACCGTAAAACCACTACACCTGAGGTGCTTGTGAAAAGCAAGATTCTGAGGCCTCATTTCAGATTCAGTGATAGGTGGGACCCTGGAACCTGCAGTTTGCGCAGGCACCCTAGTGAGTCTGATGCGGGTGGCCTAGAGTCCACACTTGGAGACACACTGCTCTGGCCAGAATGGGTCGCTTGGTCCTGGTCTTCCTGAAATACCTTAATTGGTTGCACCTCCCCGTCTTTGCTCACACACGCAGAGCACTTGTACTGCATTTTCAGCTGTGGACATCCTTGTTTAGGTCCTGCCTAAGTCTAGTACCTCCACGGTGCCTGCTGTCTGCGACAGAAGTGAGCTCTCCCTCCCTTAAATTCCCATCAGAGCCCGTCCTTTTCCTGCTCTTTGGCTCTCATTCACTTTGGTTCCGTTCCACTGCACTGCTAGTGGGGATTCCAAATGACTGCCTTCATCTGACCTGCTCTTCAGCCATCAGAATTATGACGACTCTGTGACAAGCATGTTGCTGTGCAGGATTTAAAAGCAGTGTGGTCACCAGGATGCTGGGGGGGCTGCTCAAACCACACTCATTGGCAGTGACTACTCTCATGCAGGCGTTCATCAAACTCGGGCATTCTTGTTGTGTGCCAGGCTTGCTTTTAGGTGTAGTGAAGGGAGATAGGCACGCTCCTTGTGCGTGGCGGGGTGGTGATAAAAGGTGCGCAGAAATGTGTCATCACAACTTGAAAGGCCTTCTAGGGGAGAAGTGAACAGGCGGCTCTGATGGAAAACCAAGGAGACGTACTTAGATAAGTTTCCAGAGATTCTTCCCGAGACTTCAAGGATGAAAAGGGAGAAGAGACTTAAAAGACCTTAGTATCAATGTGTTCTAGTAACTGAAAGGAGTTGGGGTGGCCGGAGCTGATGCTGGAGGGTGAGCAGAGGCTGCAGGGTGCAGGGTTGCCATGGCCATGGTCGGGTGCCACTCTAAGTGCAGTATCCTGAGCTGTATTGATGTGGTATCCAAATTGGAGATTTTCTAATTTAGCAGTTGTGGAAGTAATTGGGAGATTCAAATTAAACCTAGCAACTCAACTATAATGGATTGGAAAACAGGAGTTTGTGTTAGCTTGACAGAGGGAAGCTGGAAAAGAACTCAAGCCTGAGTGGTTATCAGGGGTGTGGGTGGCCGTGTTGTCATCTCAGAACACAAAATGTGGGAGCGACCACAATAGCAACGGAGTGTTTATGTTGGAGATAAAAGTGCTCCTGCCTTTAAAAATGAGCCAATATTTTAGACAGGAAAGGGTATTCGTCCGATTCCATGCTTTTCAGTTCTGAGCTCAGGTTCCTAGCTTAGGTCTGTCAAATCCCACCCATGTCCATCTCCCCTGAGCTGCTGATTCAATTCTAGGTGAGACCCAGTGGACGGGGACAAGTGTAGCAAGAGTCCTGTGATCTTCCACCAGCTCCCTTTCCACGTGGCCAGCTGCTCCTCCTCTGGAGAGGCTTTCCCAGCCCTTGCCTCCTGTGGGTGGTAGTATCCTGGGTCAACCGGGTTCTGGCCAAATTCCCTATAGAAAGAGAGCAGGGGCTTGGAAGATCTTTTTCTGTCTTTTCGTGGCATCCTCTTGTTTGCAAGGGAGTTGAATAAGGTGGCCTCTATAATCCTGTAGTTTTTCGAGGTCATATTAACCCAGGCCACGATAAGATGACCCTTCTCTGAATTTATAACATGTGAATATACAGCAACAATTTGATATTTCTCCTTACTCTGTGGGATGGCTGGGCCGCCCTGCTGGCCTTGGCAGGGCGATTCTTCGTAAGGTCTCACCTGGGTTCACTTGTGTGGCTGCATTCAGCTGGTTGGCAGAGGCTGGATGCAATCAGGACAGTGGGTCGCTCCGCCTACAGACTACCCTCATCCTCACAGAGGCTCGACCAGCTTCTTTGCACCGCTCCAAGAGAGCAAGCCCCGCAATGCCTAACATCCTCCCCAGCCTCTGCTTGCTTTGAGTTTGCTAACGCCCTCTTGGCCCAAGCATGCCACGTCTCCTGTCCGTATGCAAGAGGCACTCCACAAAGGCATGACATGTGAGGCGTGACTCATTAGGGTCGCTAATGTAACTGACTGTCACAGCCTCGGTGCTAAATTACCTGTCATCTCTAGTGAGGGTTTCCCATGGTGGTTTTGTTCAGAATATTCTCAGGGAATTGTTTGGAATTATAAATCTAACACACTCACGGTGTAATTCACTGGGACCATACAAAATTGGGACCCCTGGGTAGATAGTGAATCAGACTAAATTTAATCATAAGAATACTATTCTTGCCTGAGTCTAATCTTACATTTTCAAGATAGCAAAATGAAAGTCAGGGTGTGGTACCCTCCCTCTTTGAGACCTCTGCTGTTTTTCATAAATGGAAGTATTTGATAATAATTTATAAAGCTACTTCAGAGTGACTCTAGACTTTCATATTAGTCTTAGATATGGAATAATAAACATTACCAATGAATTTATTACCTAAGAGTTAATTTACATTTATATTGCAATGGTGGAATGTAATATTTAATAACTTGTATTGGGGGATTGTTTTGTGTTTTAGATCTACAGAGAGATCGAAATTATGACGATGTTGCAGCATCCACATATAGGTACTTTCCACTTTCTAGAATACTTTTGGGTCCAAATGCATTGTTGAAAGCATGTCATAAAGCTAAATATGTATTCAAGAAATGGAGAAAGAGACTCCTTCCCTTCCCCTACCCCAGGCAGGGGAACAGAATACATATCCAAACTTTTGATCATTTGTATTAGCTTTTTGAAATTACTGAACAGAGGTTTCAAAGCTTAGGTATTAGACATTTGAATGTAAAGCTTTAATGCAGTAGAAACATCTATAATCATAATAACTATAATTTTCTGAATCTTTAATGTATTAGAAAATATAATTGTATTTCATTAGTAGAGAGGAGGGAATTATAGGCAGTCAGAATTAATATTTTCAGGACTTCTGCCTCCACACTGTCTTCTGACTCAAGGCTGCAGCATCAATTTTTTTCCTGGGTCTCCAGCCTGCCTTGCAGATTTTGGACTTGCTAGCCCCCACGATTTCATGAGCCGACTCCTTAAAATAAATCTCTCTCTCTCTTTTTCTAAAAAAAGAAAAAAAGAAGGAATTAATATTTTCAAGGGTATAATACTTTGTGCTGTGACTACATTCCAGAGAAAATACTTGTACACTGAATCATATTCAAAAGATGGGATACTTGCTATGGAAAGGGATTTTGACAGGAATTCTTTTATAAAGCAAAGAGTTGTTTCATGTGCCCTCTGTGTGTAGAACTTTGTGTTAGATGCTATGAAGTCGGTTTAAAGATGAGGAAGTACCTCCCTTTATAGTAATTATAAGAACAAAATGAACATAAGCAAATTACTGAATACTGACCCTACGCTACATATATACAATGGAAACTTTTGATCCCACGTAGATCATAAGGCTGTTTTTAAGTTATTTAACTGCTTTATATATAATATAGATCTCAAAATGTATTTTATATGTCAGTGACAGCTCCTACAATCTAAAAAGAGTATTTCGAGAGTGCAATCACTCTTAGGACAGTCCATATAAGTTTATCGTCAACATCAGCTGTAGGAAATGAGAGGGGTAATATTCAATGTTCAAGTTAGCCTATCAAGAGTGCTTCAGGCACATGGAATATAAGAATAACATGGAAACACAGGAAGGAGAAGGCTTTGACACAGAACTGCTGGTTTTGATTGTATATTTTAACGAAAGGCTTAGGCTCTGTTTCGTCAAATCTAAGCCACCATCATTTAAAAGGCATTATTTTTTATATACTACAGAGAAAGGAAAATGCTACCAAGCCATCATCCTAATATCAGGGATATTAATTTAAATAGAGATCTTAGAATCAGTGAAATATAGGATGTTTGAAGAACAGGAGAATCACAAGGAATATAATAGCAGAAAGAAAACCTCCTCACTCTGCTTTTTCTTTCAACCCTTTGGGCCAGCCAGCCAGCCAGCCAACTCTGGATTTGAAATTCCAACTTTTCACCAGAAAACTCATCACTACTGCCTAGGACTAGCTAACATAAACATATTTATTTTGTACTTTAATTACTTCAGTTATACCCTGATTAGAGTTCTTTACTTACTAAATGGCATATCTTTGATAATAGACTGAAATTTTAAAAAATTCAT
>CAUYMX010015628.1:0-17371 GCA_963573855.1 Lepilemur septentrionalis
GCTGCCAAATGGGGGATCTGACAAAACAGTTCAGGAGGAAATTTGAAACCTCAATGGAGTTGGTGCCATTTCGGTGTGCTTTCATTTTTTGCTATATATTTCTACAACATTCTTTCAGTGTCCTGTAAAATTAGGATTAAAAATTAGCTGCTGAGTCTAGATACAGGAGGGTAAAAATAAATTGTTTTCCTAGGTACAAGTTGTGGATCCTAGCAGGTTATCTGTAGCCAAGTGAATTCATGTGTTTATCCTCAGTGCTGTTACTGAAGTTTTCCTCTCACTCTAAATAGTATAGAGGACTGAGATAATATGATTCATCTATCTGTGTTTGATTTGTGTAATTTTATTTTCTAGAGATTTGATATGTCTTTGCTGAAACTATAAAGGAAACACTAATTAGAAAAATACTTCTGTGTAACAGGTGAGACTCTCAATTTGTATCCATAAGTTTTCTATTTTCTTTTTAATGATTACGTAGACTATCATATCTACAATTTAACTATTGTACTACTCCCAAATAACTAGCAGAGCTTAGCACAGTGGAGAGATTCCAATAAATGTCCCAGATTCTCATTATGACCTTTTAACTGTATTGATTTTGCTTAATTAAATATTTTTACTTATACATTGAAAATAAGGTTAATTTCCATTTTATCTAAATATTCATTTTTTGGTAGGTATGAAGTCTGCCAAATAATTGCCTTATTTCTATTTCTTAGTTAGGTCTTTATATTTGTAGGATCCCAACTTCTGGAAGAAACAGCTTTAAAAGGAGCGTGAGTAATTCCAAATAGCTATGAGGGAGCAACACTTGTCATTTAACTGGATGATAAGGTGGGTCCTCTGATTGCACTAGTGTGGGGATAATGAAGTTCATCCTTAAAGTTTTTTAAATTCCTTTTCCATTTTTCTTTTTCATCTTGAATATAATGAACCAGGTATACATATACCACCCTGCAGATAATAGTTTAATTTTGCCATTATTCTCGTATCATTTAACTTTCTCCCCTGGCACTCTTTTAAGTAATAGGGTCACAAAATTGAAAAAGGAAATGTCCTTACGTCAAAGAAATAAAAATATAACCTCTCTGGTAGATGGATAATAATAAGAAAAAATGATACATGAACAATAACAGGGTTATACACAAATTATTACAAAAGTGTAGGGAAGAGCTGACTAACTCTGACATGGGGGATAGGTTGGTGAAAAAGAACCGTAAATTAAGCGATATGGTATCCTCATTTACTTGAAAGGTAAAGGATTCTAAGATTCCCCTTCCTGTGACTTATGAAAGAAAACCCAAAGAATGGTACAGCTTTGGCAAAAGGTACAGGTCATGTCTTTCTGGGGTCCTTCAAATCATACAGTCTATTGTACATAAATCTGTTTACCAGGAGAGAAGTCTCTGTTAAGGAGTTATTTTGTTGGTTTAGAAAATCTTTTTCATCAAATGTTTAAGAACTGCCCTGTTTCTTCCTCTTTAGGTTCCCCAAAATAATATAAAATTATCTAGCTATGTTTGGAATCCTTACTATTTGCTAGGAACTGTACTCAAATATTCTAAGGCTTTATTTCATGTTATTCAACTGTGAAATGTGTGTGATTATCACCACCAACAAACGAGGGAACTGATATCTCAAAATCCAGAATCTCAATGACTCATACTGTATTATCCTAATGCTATTCCTGCAAATACAGAAGGTTGGATTGGATTAATTTCTAGAGCTTTTCAGACCCAATAAATAATTCCATGATATGCCCTATCTATCAAACTTCACCCATAACACACTTAATAGTTTTTAAAATTGAATCTGTTAGAGGAGAAAGAGTTTGGGTGTGAAGGGAAGATGGCAAGAAAGGAAGTTGTAATAAAGCTGTGAACCCAGAACTGTACAATATTTTCATACTGGCAGGAACATACACTTCTGAAGATGTTCAAATAGTATTTTTGGTTTTAGTTATGTCTTTCCTGTACCCCAAATGCACTTCCTGTCCTTGCTCAGCTGGCTCCTTTCAACTCTCCTCATCAGAAAGACCCTGATGGCAACTGTGGCCCTGTCAGTGGGGGGTGAAGACAGGCATTCCCTCCCAGGGCTTCTCTCTTCACTCTTCCCGGCCCTCTGATTCCCCATCCAGTATGCCAGGCATGGCCCTCCTGCCTGATATGCAGAAGAAACAGAGATAATCTCCTAATTGTTTTTCTCTTAGTGATAATTGTGTATGTTAGCCATCATTTGTCAGGTTCAAAATGAAATTTAAACGTATTGCTTCATTTGTGACTCAAAATGCTCTGAAGTCAGTAGGGTAAATTGACTATTTTAACAGTTTATCTTTCACATAGGCAAATTAAAATTCAGTGGTTTTCCACATCTTTATGATAGTTTAACTTGTAGGGTTCAAACGTGAAACAAATAAAAGATAAAATGATTTCTTCAGGTGCAAGGCATTGAAAACATGAGTACCCTTGTTTTCTGTGTTGCCATAGTGATCTAGAAATGTATATACTAATTGAGATTTTTCTTTTATAAGTTTTTAGGCTTTTCTTCCCCACCCCCACTCCCCACACATTCACAGTCCTAAATGCAGTTTTCTAGCACTCTGGAATTTCTTTTCCTTCCTTTTAGAACTCTGACTCCTGCTTCCCACTGCTCATAAGGTCTGATTCCCTCCTTAGTCCACTTTTGTATTGTGCCTCTTATTGTTTTCCTGGGTTCCAGTCCTAAGGCACAACCCCTTAAGGATTCGATAAAGATTACAAAATAATTTCCATAAACCATATGCTCTGATTTACTTTCCTCTTCATAATTCCATATCTGCCGCCCATGGATCTCAGTTTCTCTTGTCTAAGTTATGCACTTTGCCTTGATGGAGTGGTCCATTGACAGTGAGAACACTGGAATTGGAGGATGCACTTAAGATAGTAACCCATACAACATAACTGCCAGACTTGAGGTGGTGAGTGGACAACCTTTTCTATGGCCTGGGCATTATGTTCCTTCAACTCTGCCTTTCCTTTTCCCTTTCTCTTTGAATACATTCACTTGTAAGTTTGGGACACAAACTAAGAGGATCTGCTAAGCCCAGAACTTGTCAGAATTGATTCAACCCTATTAACTTTTAATTGCTTGTATCTATAGTATGTACAATTTCAGGCTGTTAAATTCCTAATATCCCCTTTAAATACTACCTTTCTCATTCATTTCTTTTTCATTTATTCTTTGCTTATTTACATCCTTTGATCCTACTCTCTGCGAAATTTTACATTAACAAATCATGGCCCCAAATGTCACCATCTCCAATAAGGGATCACAATGTACCCGTAGAAAGAATTAAGTGAAGCAGGAAGAATCTTGAAATGATGTTTGGAGGCTAGAGCCAAATTTAAGATCTGGAGATTCAGGCATGAGGATCCATGGAGAAGCCTTGAGCAAGAAGTACAATTTTGGTTCCTGAAGAGCTTTGGGACAAATATCATATGTTTTCCACTAGGATGAAATTTCTCAAGATTACATAGGAGGATTATTTTATCTCTTCCCCTCACTCATTGATTCTTCCTTTTTTCCTTCTCTTTTTTTTTATGGGATGTTCCTGCCTGTTCTTCATCACATTTTTTTCAACAAGCATTCAGTAGAACAACCTACCGAGACCTAGAAGTACAGCACGTGAGAACACACTTGCTCTTTTTCTCCTCTCCTCTTCTGATCTTGGTTTGCAATCAGAACATGCCAATGGCAGCACTAGAGCTAAAGATCCAGAGACCTAATGTTTTCTAGTTCTAGCCACTGACAGGATGAGGAAGCCAGAGATGTTCAAGGTCAAAGACTACCACCGAAACCTACAGCCTAAGCCTTTTCCCAGTCTGGAGGACAGGCCCACAGCATTGTACCGAAGAAGCCCTGTTTTAAAAAGTGGAAGGGTTGTTAGGTATCACCTAACTTCGTAAGTCTGAGACATGCCACTAAGACATCTCTCCCAAGTGTAATTTCTGACATTACTGAGTGCATCTCGTGATAGGTAGCTCTATATTACACTTAAGGGCATAGTTTTCTGGTTTTGGCAAAAGTAGCTTTTAGCAATTATTTTAGACTGAACAGAAATCTTCTGAACTACGTCCTGACTCCCCCTGGCCCCCAGCTGTGTGGTCGTTCTCCCAAACCTCTGAAATTACATAAACTAAATTTAATTCTTATCTGCTAATTTAAGCATTTGTAGGCAGATTCTTTGTTCTAACGTTCCTATATATCCATATTCATAGTTGGAAACTCCAAATTTTCTTTACTGGTCTCCAGAGCATGCACTTTTCAGCTCTCTTACCACCCAGTAATCCTATGGCCAAGCTCCACCTTCACTGCATTTCTGGCACCACCAAGCACCCAGAGCAGGGCAAAAGAGAGAAGATCCCAGAGTACAGGGTCTCACATATGCCTCCTGACCTGAGACAGAATGCAATCTCTACTACCCCTCTTTCACACTACTTCAGCAGTCCTGACCCAGGAATGGAAAGGACCACAGTTCAGTCCTCTGGCTAATCTTAGAATAGCCACCCCTCAGCACCCTCCACCCAGACTCACTTACAGAGAATATGAAGCATGGGGTCTGGCTCTACTGATACGGTAGCTTTTCAGAGTGTCTGGGGTAGTTATAAATTCAGAGCCTCAGAAACTCTGCCCTCTGGGAATGTCTTAATCCATCCTCCCTTGGGACCAATAGGCCCTCTTGGTATAAATAGGCAGGCAAATGGGAGAAGAAATGTTTTCTTCTTTTTCTGAAAGAAAGGATCCCTGACAGTTTAGCCCTATATTGACTGTGTGTCCTGTAGGCAATAAGTCAGTCTCCTGGGTGCAGGGCTCTTTTATGCATATTCATATATGCTCATGCTTATTTGCCTATGCACACTTGGTACCTTTGATGGATCCAATAAACTCACCCAGAAATTCTTCTGGACTTCCAGGACATGTTTGTTAGATATGTACAACCCAAACCACGCTGGTGAATGGATCAGTGCTAACTTATCATGACTTTACCATGGTATATAAAGTTTTAACATGCAAGAAAAAAACTGAACAGAAGCTTACTAAGAAAATACAATGTATTTTTTAGAGAGGAAACTCCTATGATAATTTTTGCTGTAGTGGGAGATATAAATAATTTTTGTGAATAAACTTTTAATTAATGAATTTCATATATCATTTTATGTGTTATATCCTCTAGTTTGTGAATAGAATCCCTTGCATATAAAAGAAACATTGTTTCACAATTATAATTTAGTTTTAACCACTTGCATATTTCATATCATTGGGTTCATCTTCATATGATACTTTGCAACAGAGGTTATTGCCCATGAAATTGAAAAGTTTTTTATTTGTATTTCAAGAACAAATGAAAATGTTCTTCTTTAGACACTGCCTTCTCTTTGGCTTCTAAGACTCTGTGGTATGGTGCTGGTTACCATGGACATGGGAGGAGTATATGAGTAATAGCAGTATTGCTACAATTCTCTTGTGGTAGAAAATGTAGAATTAGCTAGGAATGGCACATTTGACAATGAAGAGCATGAAGAAATGCTACCTGTATGAACAGGAAGAGATGGTGCCTTGAGAGTGCAAAGAACCCTATGTGTACTGATTGGACAATTTATACATATAGAAGAATTTTTTCTCTACTTATTATCTAAGTTTTCATTGATAAGCCTATACATTTTACAATAGGCCCATAATTTTTTGCAATGCACTTCAGTCATAAAATTATTTATGTAGACAAGGACTTCTCATGGCCTTGGGTGCAGTTAACCAGACCCTCTTAATTGATCATGGTCTACTGTGAGGTGCTTTCTTCTGTGACCCTCTTGTTTTTGCTTCTGTTCCTCTGACCACTACTTCTTTGTTTTCACTCCATGTTATTCTCCCCACACCCACCAGAAGTTAAAGATAATGTGGGGCTCTTCAGGGCTTTTTGGTGGGGTTTCTTCTTCTATATTCCTTCCCTAGGCCATCAAATATGCTTCCATTGCTTCAATTACAATCTGTCATGAATGCTAAAGTTCATATCTTATTGGAGAGCCAAACCTATAGGTTCAAGTGCTTACTATAAATCGTCACTTGTATGTCACATGGGTACTCAGATGCAAAGTGTCTAAAAGTATACTTCTGATCCTATTCCTAAGCCTTCATCTTCTCCTATGGCATGCTCAGTACAGTTGCTCAGACTGTGCCATGGGATCATGACTGAAATATGCCCTCTCTTTTACTCTTGATATCTAATGTAAAAATCCAGATGACAAGGACTCTGTCTCAATTATATTCCTAGTAAGTAGCATACATTCAATCATTTATTAAATCTTCATTAAGACATTTATTTGACAAATGTTTGTGAGTCTCTACCATATGTCAAGCATGGTTTTGGGTGTTAGAGATAGAGTAATGAACATAACAGACAAAAATCCCTGCCTCAAGATGCTTAAGTTTTAGTGGGGAGACACCTACTAAACAAAAGAGCAACATTTGTGATAATTGGATTGTAATAAACCCCATGAGGAACAGTGAAATGCAGAAGGCACTAGAAAATTGTTTGTGTTTTGGGGGAATATTGTTGGATACTAGTTAAAATACTGTGGTCAGGGAAACAAAATAGACCTGAGGGACACAGTTACATGGACAGAGGGAACAACCAACAATACACCCAGAAGCAGGAATTTGGTTAATGTATTTGAGAGATTGATAGGGAATCAGTTTAGATAGAGTGGACTAAAGGAGGAGGCCAGATAGGTAGATGAGGGTCAGATTGTGTAGGGCCTTGTAATCCATTGTCAAGATTTTGCTTTCTATTCTCAGTGAGTTGTGAAGCCCTGGAGAGCTTTTGTGTATGCATGGCAGTGACATGACTGGTGTGCCATATCTAAAATGGTCACTCTGGAGACTGTATTTGAGCTATAAGGAAATAAGGACAGAAGCAAAGAGTCCCCCTCCCAGTCCTCAGGAGGCCATTACAATTATCAAGAATGGAGATGGGGTAGCTTGGGCTTATGTATAGCAGTTGGGGAAAAAATGGTTGGAATCTGGGCTGACAGGATATGCTGATTAGTTTTTAATTGCTAATGAAAGAAAGTGGGTAGCAAGGACACCTCCAAGGTTTTTGGCTTAAAAAACTGTAGTATGGAGTTGACATGAACTGAGATAGGGAAGCCACACTGTATTCTGTAAATGAACAAAGGATTTTTATGCTTCTATGGTTTGGTCTAGCCTCTTCTTGTACTCTTCCCTTATTATACTGCCCATTCCTCGTCCCGCTGTCTGTAAGTAATCTTCTGGTCCCTCTTAGAGAAATGAATTTCTCTGTTTTTGAGGCTTACAAAGTTCTCTATTTGTGTGTTTTATTCAACTCTTTTTAACTCTTATTACATTGCAGTATAGTTGATTTTATATATTTCTGCCTTATCCACTACAATGTGTGCTCTTCCAGTAATGTGACCAAGACTTATTTATGTTAGACATCCATTTCCTACTACTATGGTGGGCACAAAATAACTTTCAATAAATTACTTTGAATGCCTGAAGGAAAATGTTAAAATATAATGGTTAAATATTTTTAACAGTTGGTTTTTCAATATTAAATATTACTTTAGAGCCTATGCACTGTCTTCCAAAGCCTATGCTATGCACTGTCCACATCAGCCACACATCTTGAAGTAAATATTGATTTTCCATCTCCACTGGTTCTACTCAGGATTTAATTAGTAGTGAACAATTAGGTTTGATGCTTAACTCATCAAAATTTACAGCCTCTTGTCTGGGTAGCATGGTGAGAGAGTATACATCTATGTCCTTAGTCTCTTATAGGAAGCCATGGAATGGCAAAGTAGGATGTGCCTCTGGGTAACAAGGAAAGTATATAGTTTATATCATCAGGCATGTTCAGAGAGAAGATTAGGACTGTATTTCTACCTCTCTATCCCTGGCTTTCAATTGTGATTTTGAGTATTTTTGATTCAGAAAAACAAAGTAAGAACACAATTACCTTCTGCGGTTACCCATTCCTCCTCAGTAATTTCCAAATCCCTTGTTTAATCTCCTGGGTTAGTACTCCATAGACAATGGGGTTCAGAGCTGCAGGAATCACATGATGTAGGACATTAAGTAAGACAAAGATATAAGGGGAAACCTTTTTCTTGGCCATATGGGTAAAAACAAAAACCAGCAAGATGGTGCTAAAAAAGAGGATGAGAATGAAGTGAGAGCCACAAGTGCTCAGAGCTTTGGCAGCTGCCCCTTTTGTGTTGAGTCTAAGAACAGTGTGGAGGATGAAAATACAGGAGAGAAAGATGAGGATGATGCCAGATGGCATAAGAGTCCAGGCCACAATTAACTAGTAGATTCAGTTAAGGACAACATTATCACAGGAGAGCTTGGATACAGAGAGGTTAGCACAGATACAGTTCTCAATTATATTTTTTCCACAATAGTAGAGACGGGCAGAGAGGATGGAGACAGGTGCAGTGAAAAACATGTTCTGGGCCAAGATGAGGACAATAGCCTTTGCCACAAATTGGTCTGTAATGATGATGGGTAATGCAGAGGCTTGCAGATGGCCACATAATGGTCATAGGCCATAGCTAGGAAGGTGCATGATTCCATGTACAGGAAGTTATTCATAATGAACATTTGGAGGAAGCAGGCAGAGAAACTGATGGGCATGAGGTCAAACCAGAAGATGACCAGGACCATCCCCATCATCCTCACCTTGGGGATGATGGTGAGGCAGAGCACAGTGTCCAGCAGGGAGAGGAAGCTGAGCAGGTAGTACATGGGCTGGTGCAGAGCGGCCTCCAGCCTGATGATGATCAGGAGGGTGGCATTGGCCCCCATGGCCAGGAGGAAGAAGAGGCTGAGGGGCAGCGACAGCCAGCACTGCCAGGTGGGAGACCTGGTAAAACAGTTCAGGAGGAATTCAGAGACTTCAATAGGGAGGGAGCTGTTTTTATAAAGCAACATTGGCAGTCACTTTAGTGAGGTAGATGTCTGTAGGTACCTGAAGAAGAGAGAAAGAGTTAATTCTACCATGGTCTCTGATGACTATGTACTTAAACTATAAGATTCATGGGTTTATGAACACAACCCACCTCATTCATCCCATAGCCCTTGTGCCTAACACATTTTTGACACAAAAGAAGTGGCCATAAATACATAAAATGATGTTTCACCATCTTTTTTCTATCATCTGTGTTTCATTTGACGTATTCTCTTGGACGAATTTATCTTTTCAATCTCTTTGCTTGATTAATATTTAATGAATCACAATTATTTAAACATCAAATGTTACTTAAATGAAACAGTAAAAATAGAAAAAGCTGAGAAAACATTTCAATTTAATGTATAGAAATACATTCTAAATGCTAAACACTATCAAATTTTAAGGGAGTAAATGTTGACAGTATCCAGAATCATGATGGACTGGGTACAAAGAACAAATCCCATGATTAGAATAAATAAAAATGGTATCTATGTATGTCTACATCTCTTTTTTTATTTTTAAAATTTTAATTTGAAGTACTTTCAACTTATCGAAAATTACATACACAAATAGAAAAATGAATTTTCACATGCCCTTTACCAAGATTCACCTTTTGCAAACATCTTGTTACAGTTGCTTTATCATTCTTCTCTCTATATACACATACATAAACACACACACACAGTCCTATCTATACTCATACCCGCATCCACACCCACACCCATGCCTATATTTATACCTGTACCTATACCTCTACCTCTACCTCTACCTCTAACTATACCTATACCTATAGCTATACTTGAATGCCTTGAATACTTTCATTAGAGGCAATCAAAAAATAATTCTCAGGCCAGAGATTGAGTGAAATCCAGACATTAAAATAAATATTGAGGTTGGCTTCCAACCAAAGGGCATTTGTGGCATTAAATGAATTTAAGCATATTGTACACTAGCTCTCTTGAACTTATTTCTCCTATCTAACTGAAATTTTTTATCCTTTGAACAACATCTCCTATCCCCTCATCCCAAACACCCCAGGCCCTGGTAACCATCATTCTATTCTCTACTTTTAATGCATATGTTAATTAGCTAGATTTAGTCTTTCCACGATGTATATATACTTCAAAACAGCATGTTGTACATAGTACATACATACAATTTTATCTGTCAATTAAAAAAATCCAGGCTCCATCAAATGGGGAATCTATTAAATTCCACATAGATAGAACCATATAGTCCTACTTAGATAGGATTCTACAGCACCACACCTTCAGCGAAGGTGTGCATTAGAAATAAACCTGCTCTTCCACTTCTACCCTCACAGCCACCTGGAAATTTTTTTTAAAATGGCTCTCTCCAAGGGTTGTTATAATGGAGAAAGTGTCCTTGTAAATACTGAACCACAGGCAGGTCCTCATGTAACCTTGTAGCCTGATTTCAGACCAGTTGCTCAAAAGGAATTTCAAGTTATCTTGGATTGTCTAAGGCACCAGAAAATGACAGAATCAAGTCCAAATCTGTTCTTGAGGAACCAACTTTCATCTTAGGCATCAAAGAATTTCAATATATAACCTTCTGAAGAAATCAATCTATTTTCAGTAAAAAATAATTAATTAAAAAAGAATTAATGGAAAAAGAAAAAAATAATCATGAGTAAAGTCCACAATAGTAGAATCCAATGCACAAAAAAAGTTGGTGTTATTTGATAAAGAATATTGAACAAATTTCCTGACTGGATTTTAAAAAATGAAAGATAAGCTTGAAAACATAAGAAAATGATAAACATACTTAAAAGAAGACTGTCATATCTCTTAGAAATGAAAAATTATAATAATTAACATTAAAAATTTGTGAGATATATTTAATATTATTTAAGCCACAATTGATGAGATAATTAGTAAACTAGAAGACAGAACCGGAGAATTTTTAGAATTAAATTTCAATGAACACATAGAAAATGCAAAAGTGTGAACAAGGACATGGAATTCTGATTTGAATTAATTACTCCGTCTTTTATGTTTTACTGGGATTCAGAAGATAAAGTCTATAAATCAATGTTTTTCTCCGGGCACTGGAAGTTATCAAAAGTAACAAAGCAGATTTGAAAGAAAACCAGATGTATTTTAAAAATATAATAGGAATAATAATAAATCAAAGGGTGAATTTAGCAATAGATTAGAAACAACTAAAGAGAGTCAGTAAATTGTTCAGAAGGAAGGTTAGGAGATCTGCCAGAGTGAAGATGGACATAAAATAAAAACAGATGGAAAATACTGAAGAAAGTGTAAGAGAAATAGGGGATAGAGTAAGAATGTCTAACACATATCTCATAAGAGCTCAAGACTAAAGAGGAGAAAGAATGAGGCAGGGCCATTTGATCTTTTCAGAAGAAATGAAATACAGCAGCCATCAGATTTAAGAATCCTAATAAATATCATTTGGGATAAGTAAAAAAAGTATACCTACATATATCTAGATTATTCTAAATGTACACCTAGATGTCATCTCATGGTCTAACTTCAGACACCAAAGACAGAGGGAATATTTTAATGATCAATATGACCAATACAATCAAAAGAATAAGTGTGTGCCAGGCTACTGGTACTAGAATTCCAGGTTAGGAGTTGCACATTAGCTACAGAATTCTTGGTCTCTTTTTTGAAAAGGAACTTTACTCTCAAAGCACTCATGCTTCTCCTTGTAAACCCCTGAATTCATATCATTCTTCCTTCTTTTTCCCAATTGTTAGCTTTCTTTGCTCAGGTTAATAAGATTTCTCTGCCCATTTTATAGTTCCAAGTAGTATGCAGACAGCCCTCTAGGCCAACACCTGAGATCTCCAAGGGGCTGTTGCACACAGGGATCCCACCCAGTGATTTGAAGGCTGCTGTTCTTGTGTCTGGAGGAGCCATATCTGTGCAGAAGCTTTTCTCCACAATGTTTTTTGGGTATCAAATTAGAGTATATGGGATTTTCATTAATCTTGAAAAAATATTGGCTGTGACATCAAACTTGTTCAGTAGGGCCTGGAATGAGAGAGGGGTAAGGAGTGATAAATAATGACAAAGGGGAAAGAGAGAGTCATTGAATAGAATATGGTGCTATAAGTTTGCTTCCTCTGGGGGTCTTATTTGTCTGGAGGAAGCTGCGCATAGTGGGGGTAAATCTAGGCTAAATAAGTGGAGGAAAGACTGAGAGAGAGATAGTAGAAGGAATGGTGAGAACAAAAGCATATGGCCCCAGAAAACAGATGGTGTGGAAAAGATGGAAAAAGAGAAAACTGAAATTAGAACAAAAGAGATTGCCCTGAGAACAGAGAGGACAAAGGAAGCAAAGAGGAGTAAAGAGCAGACAAAGGAGCAGGTACTTTTAAAAAATGGAAAAAGGAAGGAAAAGGCAAACTAGTGAAGACTTCTAATTATTGATGATCTAGAGAGGGTGATTGGGGATCTTTTTTCCCTTCCAAATCTGCATTCTCCTTCACGCCATTAAGGGTTCAATGAATGCTGTTCAAGATATTTCCCACCTGATACACTACTTCAGACCTCTGAACTCCCCATCCAAACCCCTTCCTAGGGAGCACAAGAGTCTGGGCTCAAGCTTGGAACAATCATCTCCATCTGGTCCCATGACATTTCTCTGCTCAAATGCTTTCTGCCACTTCCCTTTAAGCCCTAATCCTCATAGTTCAATCTTACAGCCTTTTCAGTCGCAAGGCCAGCTCTAGTCTCACCACAGTTCCTGCTCTAGCCAGGTGGCTAATATCATACTGGTGGCTTGGGCCTTCATTTTCCCATGGGGCCAAACTTACTCGATGGAATCAGGGACCTCTCCTAGGTAGGGATATTCCTGGTGCTGTGTGTCTGAATCTTCTACACCTGGGCTCTCAGAAAGGAGAGTTTATGTCGAACTTCAGCCACCTAGGCTTCCCCAAGGAAAGACAGCCTTGCTGTCCCTGAAGGAGCTGGAGAATCCAGAGTCCAGCATTCTCTTATTCCCAAGGGAGAGAACTTTTCTCTCTCTCTCTTCATGCCCTGTGACTCCCTAAATGAGGTTGCTATTTCCCCTAAAGGTATAGGGAGAGTGTCAGAGTTGATCACCTAGCACCAGTTGAAGGGGTAGAATGTGATACATAGGACATGCTTAGTATGATTCATTATACAAAAGCAAAACCTTTGGGCAAGAAGATTAAGAAGAAATGCTCGAGGGTACCAGGTTCTGATTTCCAGAAATGTACTGATTAAAAAGTACACATAATTTACATAAAACCAATGATGTGCACTCCTACACTGATAGTTTGTAGTAATTATAACATCCTCAGAGAAGCTCCCTAATTTTTTAGTGTTTGTGAACAATAGTTCTACTTCAGTGAAATGTTTCAGGAAGCCCGATTCTTGTGACACTTTTAATACAAAAATCCGAGAAGATTGCATAAGCTTCATAGTTTACTTCAGCATTTACTCTGCCTCACTCCTTTCATAGTCAATTTTGTACATGCTGTGTAGATAACTTTTTAAGTAAGACATTCCAAAATCCATCGAGATATTTTAATTTGGTTTGTTAATAAAGATAAACTTAATTTAATAATATTTAAGCTAGCTAACCCTCCTTTTTATCATGTCAGATTGATTCATATTTGGGCAGTTGGAAGATGGAGCAATTTTCATACAAATGACCTTTATTAATATCAGTCTCATGACAACAAATGAATACTTGGCTCCTTAGAATCTTTTTGTGATTCATCATTTTCTTTATTTCATAATTGTTCTAACAAAAATGCAGTTACAAATTTTCTGTGACCTAATCACCATTTATCTTTGGTACTTACTTATAAAAAATAGCTCTGTTCAATGTCTTCTGAGTTTATTTTCAGCATAAGAACTGCTACATTGACCTTGCCATTCTTCACAGAAGGCCCGAATATTGGACGCTGAGGCCCAGGAGGCTATTGAGTGATTCATTCCTTGTTAATTGCTTCTACAGAGATCAGTTCAATACCAAAGTCTTATTTTCTTCATAAGGCCAGTGACATTTCCAGGACAAGACCTGTTATTGGTTGAACAGTATTGGATAAAACTGTAATGATAATCCAATGACTTCTCTTCAACAATAGAGGGTGGCTGGCCTTCACACAGCTAATAAACTACTTTAGAATTTGGATGCACAAATTCTTGGGTTCCCACTCAAGTCTTGCTAGCACTGTCCTAAATATTTATGTGTGTGTCCTGAAATGTAATACTTTTATTTTCCGAGGCTTCAAGAACTACAATTAGAAGCTGCAATTTTCACTGCTCTTACTCACACATTGAATCTCATCTCCACTCATAGTTGAGCAAATAAATTAAGGAGTTATTGAGTAATGGAGAATTGTGGATTAAGAAATAGCTGTTGCAAGGACAAGGCTAAAGCTCAAGTTATTGATACAGCTAAGGACATTTACTAACATAGATGTTTTCTTAAATTACTTGCGATATAGGATTGGGGGAACAGATAGTAGCTACAAGTGGATGGTCAATCTATGATGTAGAGAAGCAATATCTGCCATCTAGAGATTACAACACTCTAAGCCAACCTGGCTATGGGACCAGTGAGTGAACAGGTAACAAGAGGATTTCTTCTTATAGTGATAGCTCCCATAACTCACAAATTGTTCCTTTGAGGCATTTACACTAGAGGTTTTCCTTGGATACATAACACCAGTAAAACACTAACAGACCCACTTACATTATTTATCAAGGAGGGGCAAAGAAGGGTAGCATAATGAATGGCTAATAAATAATAATATTTATTAAATATATTTTATGTATTTTGGGTGCCTTTTTTCCTTAATCGTCATGGTTTAAAACCCTACAAGGTAAATTGTATTATTTGACTCATTTTATAGATTGCAATATCAATGCTCAGAGAGATTAAGCAAATTGTCTATCATCAGAAAGCAATACTTGTAGGAGACAAGGTTAGAGAGTATATCAATATGATTTCAGAGAAGAACTCTCTGTAGTAATATTGTATCTCAGTATCAAGTAGTGCCTATGGAACAAGTAATCATTTCCAAGAGAGTATAGACTTCCATAATCTGTGGATACATAAATTATCAAGAACAGACCTAATAGATTTCTCTGTCCTACTTTTCAAAAGACATTTTTTCAGTAATAATTTTATTAAAACATACAACCATGTATATTTTATTAAAATATGCTATGAAGAGTGAAGTGAGGATGGCTTTCATGGTGCTTTTAATTGTAAATCTAACTTTACAGAGGTTTCTGAAGACAACACCACCAATTTTAATACTTCAGTGCATATGCTTTTGTGTGTGTGCATATTTTTTCAAAATGAGATCAAACAATTTAGTAATTTGCTTTTTTGAATTAACAATATTTACCTTGTTTCACTAAATTTTGCTCTCATCTAATTCCTAGATCGCATTCAAATTGTCTGTCAACCTAATTAAAATATTTTTTATAGTTGGCTTACCCAAATCAGTAACATCCTTTCAGGAAAATTTCCTCTCATCTAATACCTAACTACAATCAAGCATTCGGTTGACTAAAGGATATTTTTCTACAACCAGTGCTCCCAAATCAGTATCTAATCCAGGACCACATATTGCATCTGTTTATGTTCCTTAAGTCTTTTTAAATATGATACTTAAGAAAAAAAATAAAAGATACTGGTTCATTGCATAAATCAGGGCACTTGAAGAGCAAAATTTCTGGATTTGAATGGTTGCTTCTCAAGAAATCATTGAAGTTGTTCTCCTCAGTCTTGTATTTCCTGCAAACTGGAATTTGTATATGAAGGCTTAATGGATGCAATTCAAATATTTGAGGCTAGTACACATCATATGTCACGATGTATTATACTTTATGTTTCCTTACATTAAAGATAATATTATGTATTATATCTAATGTAGATATGTATTGTATCTAATATAATGAAACTAATGTTGCCCACTGGATTAGTGATGATACACATGCTACTTTCACCATTTCATTTTTAAAATAGACTTTATATAGTCTATTCCAATGCCTACCAATACCATACATTCTAATATTTTATCCCATTCACAGAAAACTAATTTTGGTTTGCAAATATGTTCAACTTTTTTCCAGTGGCTTCAGTTATAGTGTATGAGCAGAATATGAGGCTGGTATGAGATAAAGCAATATGGTAGGCTAGAGCCAGAATGGGAACATTCTTGAATGCTGAAATGAGGAAAGTGAAGTTCACAAGGGTGCCTTGGATATTTTTAAGGACAGTGACAATATCAGATTTGGGTTTTTAAAATGATCACTCTAGTAAGACTGGCGCAGACAAAGTAGGAGACAGAACCGTTTGGAGGCTGCCTACGATCAGAAAGTTTGAACTAAGGAAGTAGAAAAAAAAAGGAAACAGGGTCAGTGAGGTATTTTAAAAAATATCTTCAAGTTTGCTGATTCTTTCCTTTGCTTCCTCAAATCTGCATTTAAACTCTTCTAGTAAAATTTTCATTTGTTACTGTACTTTTCAGCTCCAGAATTTCATTTGATTCCTTTTTATAATTTCTCTCTTTAATGGTATTCTAATTTTGTTCATATATTGTTTTCTTCACTTCATTCGTGTCTTCCTTTAGCTCTTTGAACAACTTCAAAACACTTTTAAAGCCTTTGTCTCTTAAGTCAGACATCTAGGCTTCTTCAGGGACAGTTTCCGTTGATTTATTTGGTTCTTTTGAATGGGTCACACTTTCCTGTTTCTTTGTATGCCTTGCGATTTTTTTGTTGAACACTGAACATTTGAATCTTGTAACGTGGTGACTCTGAAAATCAAATTTTCCTCCTACCCCTACGTATGTTTTTTTGTCGGTTTGTTTGTTTGTTTTTTTAATTGTCTCTGTGCTGGGCATCAGAGAATCAGCCTAAGGTGAAAGCGTTAAGGTTTTCTCAGGTCTTTTCTCAGCCTGGTTATAGGCAGTAACTTTCTGCTTTCCCTTGTCTAAGTGTTTGCTTTTGCACATCCTAATCCTTAAATGATTGATTCCCAAATGGGGTAAAAGGGAAACAAACAAGAGGTTCCTTTCCTTTAAAATCCCTGTAAGAGGCAACCTACAGAATGGGAGAAAATTTTCGCATGCTTCACATCTGATAAGGGGCTGATAACTAGAATCTATTTAGAACTTAGGAAAATCAGCAAGAAAAAATCAAACAACCCTATCAAAAAGTGGGCAAAGAACATGAAGAGAAACTTTTCAAAAGAAGACAGAAGAATGGCCAAGAAACATATGAAAAAATGCTCAACATCTCTAATCATCAGGGAAATGCAAATCAAAACTGCAATGAGATATCACTTATCTCCAGTGAGAATGGCCTTTATCAAAAAGTC